>JAKSZT010053764.1:31185509-31214483 GCA_026826555.1 Tolypeutes matacus | reverse complement strand
TCCCCAGGGATTCTAATACAGAGCCAAAGTTGAGAAACACTGTTTTTAATAAACTTTATCTGATCATAGACATCCCTACCTCCACAGGACCCTAGCTGATTTGGCATGAGGAATGCTTGGAACTCTTGAGGATCCCCTGGGATTGCACCTGTCCTTTACTTCCTCAGAGAGGGGTTTGCTCAGGGCAGATCTGACTGATCCATCCCAGTCATCCACTCTGTCCCCTGCATAGTTTTCCTAGAGCTTGCAGGGTGGAATTCCATTAGCTCAGATCTGCTTAGAAAGTAAAGAGGACAGGCAAAGTCACTTCTTTAGGCGGTTAGAGGTAATTTCTGTGAGTTTTCCCCAAAGTCTTTTCTGCTAAACTTGCCCAAGACCTTTTGACCTTTTATAAAAACGTCTCATTTCCAGGGCATGAGAGTAAATCAAAATAGAACTCTGCACAGGATTAGGCAATAACTATGAACAAATTGTACCTTTTCTTTCTTGAAAGCTGACACTTCTCTAAGGAGTACAGCTACATTATCTAATTAGTGGAGGATTAACCCATTTACTTGTGTCATTGTGCACAGAACAGAAATCTTGGCTAATACCCAGCCCTTCCACATGGGTACATTTTAAAAAAACAAAGGCATCCAGTTATCTATATGAAAAATTATCTCCAAATTTGTCTTAGGAATTATTGTGACATTTCTCAGGAGACTCAAAAGCTTTGTCAAGTATACAAGGGACTGATATCTAAGCCTGATGTGCTTAGAAATTAAAATTTTCTCCTCATAAAAATCACAAAGGTATTTGGAGAAATATTGATTGCCATCCAGACTTCCCCCTCCTGGGTTGCAACCACTCCTGTACTGCAACCACTCATCATGCTGTATAGGATTTTTTTTCCAATTTATTTCCTTGGAAATAATTTATTATGTCATAATAAATTTTAAAGAAGTTTTAAAAACAAAATTGGAGTGAGGGGTTCCCACTCTGGTAATAAATTCTGGATTTTAATCCCAAAAATATATTGAGAAGGAGAAAGAACCCAGGGTTCTGGGACTTGTAGGGAAATAGAGATTTTATGTCATGTCCCTCTAGAGTGGATGTGCTGGTTATTGATGTTTTTCAGCCTGACCACGTCTCTCTGAAAGGGAGACCTTATTTCTTTCCTCTTAGAAATACTTAGCAGAATCTATCTAGAACAATTATTATTACCAGATAAGATTTGTGTGTTCAATCTGCTCTCCATAAATTAGGAGTATTTAATATTTTCTTGTCAATGTTTAAAATTTTTTTACTGTACTTCCACATAACCTTAACCAGGTTCCATTGTTGTTCAGGCTTGGGAAAGTTACTTACTTTTTCTGAACAATAGTATGCTCATTATAAAAACAGGGATCCTATTCCTCTCTACAGCTCACCTGTATTACATGCATGTAAAATACGGCATAGAGAAGGAGCTCAGTAGCATTAGTTTGGGACTAGAGAAGAGTGGGAGTGCTATAGGAGAGATCTGTGTAGGAGATCCAGGAGGCAATAGGAAGGAGTAACTCATGAGCTGGTGGGAAAGAGGAGGAAATAGAAGCAGCAGGCTAGTGCCCTATGGGCTCCTCCTGCTCAACAGCTTCAGCAAGGACTGTGACCAAGAGTCTGCAGCTTGGTGAGAAAAATACAGGTGGAAGGAACCAGCAATTTGGCATGTTGTTCCCAAAGTACTGCTTTTCTTTCTAGTTTATCCTATATCTCTTGTTTCTTACTTAGAATCGCATGGAAGAAAGCAAGGCCTTATTTAAAACAATTATTACCTATCCCTGGTTTCTGAACTCATCTGTAATTTTGTTCTTAAACAAGAAGGACCTTTTAGAAGAGAAAATCATGTACTCTCATCTAATTAGCTATTTCCCAGAATACACAGGTAAGTAAGTGTCCATCTTATGGATATTTTGTCAACTTCCCTGACATTAGTCCAAAGTTCTTACCAAGGCTTACAAAGGCTTCATGATCTGTGTCTAACAGCCTCTCACCATTCCCTATCTTTGAACAGAAGCTCCAGTCACTCTACATCACTGTTTTCACCTCAGCACCTCCATGCATGCTCTCTCAATGCTTCAATACATTTACCAACTCCTTTTGCTAATAACACTTTATTCTCCAGCATCTCCTCCTTTGGAAAGTCTTTCTGATCCTTGCCCTCACACCCCTGCCCCTCATGTCTAATCTGCATTAGCTGTGTCTTCTTTGTGCTCCCTTGGTGGCCTGGACTGAACGTGCTGCCTTTAGCCTTCATCACACTGTGTAGTATTGTCTGTTCATTCAGCTGTCTTTCCAGCCAGCTCTGTGCCCGATTTATCTTTGCATTTGCAGTACCAGAGTACTTGGCATTTCTTAAGTGCAGGTTAAAGTGTAGCATCTCCTTTACAGACACAGGGCAGACCTTAAAAGTTCTTTATATACATAACTTATCCAAGGCAGGAGAGTTTATGGCCTATTGCTAATTATTTCTGGTAAAGGAAGCCTCAAATATTACTAAGTTTGACATTGATATTTAGAGGATTGTATTTTAACACTCTCCATTTACTTTTTCTTAACTACATGGACTATGTAGTATAGAGCTCTCAACCTTTAAAATCAGACTTGAAAACATAATGTTTGTTCTCACAATTTTCCTTTTCCCTCTCCTAACCCACTTCTGTGTATGTATGAGTTAAGGATTATGTCTCTTCAAAAGTTTTACTAGTTTTAAACAAATCAACTTAAAGTACAATTTTCAGATACCAAAGGACACCTTAAAATACTACTTTATGTATTCATGATGAGGTACAATAAAAATAATACCCTAGGTAAACTATCTTCTAGAAATAAAATTAGATAAAAAAAGGATCCCCAAAATGAACAGGAGTATATTAAATATGATTCTTGGAAAGACATGATGATGAGTATCTTTCTTCTTTACTTCTCTAATTGCACTCATGACTAGGACCAAAGCAGGATGTCAAAGCTGCCAGAGACTTTATCCTGAAGCTTTATCAAGACCAGAATCCTGACAAAGAGAAAGTCATCTATTCCCACTTCACATGTGCCACAGATACAGAGAATATCCGCTTTGTGTTTGCTGCTGTCAAAGACACAATTCTACAACTAAACTTGAGGGAATTTAACCTAGTTTAAAGGTGCTGCTCACTCCTCTCCCAAAACAGAAGACATGATTTACAAACTTTTCTTGTTTTATCTGCAAATGCTTCTGACATCACCTGGCCTGGCCCACTGGGCCAGGCACTGAGTATATCATGCAGAACACAGGGACAGAGATGGAAGATATTTGCGTTAACAAAAACCTTTTTAAAGTCCTTATTCTCAGATTGTTTTTATAGTTCTTTTCTTGCCTTTTGGCTGTAAGACTGTGTAGTTTTAGAATTTGAGGTTTTATAGAGTTTTAAAAAGCTACTGTGATTTATTGTGTATTTTTAAATTTTAAGTGTTTAATAACCATAAAAATCACATATTTTACCTAAAGAGGCCTGTTAATTTATAGATCATAGCCAAGACCTCTAGAGGATTAATTTGGATGACCTTTTTTTTAAAAGAATACTAATGAGTTTGAAGCTTTTTGTTAAATCTTGCATTTTAGAGACATTTCTATTGAGTATTTTTCTCTCCTCATGCTGAAGTATGACTTCTTTAACATGCCACCAAAGTTTTTTGAAAATGGTTTAGTTCTTTTTGAATGTAAACTTTATAAGCCAAATTAATGAATGAATCAGTCTAATTTAGTTTTGCCACAATTTTAGGACATTGGAGCCAAAGGTGACATATGGTAAATGGGTTGAGAGCATATATGTTGCATTGGTATAAAATACACGTGTGTGTGTATTCCAAGGTCTTGTAAACTTATGAACTGGCTAAAAGTCCTAACTATTTAACAAATGTAACCCCTGCCAAATCTGTGGTCACCACAGACTTGTGGCTTGAATTATGTATGCTGTGCCTTTCTGAGAAGGCTAAGAATAAAACATTATACCATTAGCACTGAATTATGTTGTGTTTCTTTGAGCTCATGGTTTGTTTTTTTTTTTTTAAAGATTTTATTTATTTATTCATTTATCCCCCCCTTGCTGCTTGTGCTTGCTGGGTCAGCTAACCACGCCGTGCGGGCAGGCTTGCCTTCACCAGGAGGCCCCGGGAACCGAACCCGGGGCCTCCCATATGGTAAACGGGAGCCCTACTGATTGAGCCACAGCCGCTTCCTGAGCTCATGGTTGATAATGGTTCTGTTCTGAAAGAGAAATATGCTACTATCTCCATAGTTAATAACTCAGAAACTTTCCTAAATTTCCTCCTTTTGGGGTAAGTCTGCATTATATCATGTTATTGTGGAGGTGTTATCTTTACAGGCTAGCTCTGTAAAGCAAAGGCAGAATCCCCTGCAAAGTACAGAGTGCTTCAAACTGAAGGTCCAAGATGGTTTTGTTTCCTCTCTTTATTGGAAGGTGTGCATACATGTACATATACATAAATACCCCATATGTATAAATGTATGTGTGTGTGTGTGTGTATATATATATATATATATACATAAGTACATCACTAGAGATTTAAAGTGTGATATGGCTTATCTCAAATCAATCTATAAAATGTAGCTGGGTTGCTCACATGTTATGGAACAATGCAGCAGCATCCTATAGCTGCACTATGCCTTTATCAGCCAGGTAATAGACTTTTCAGGTTTTCATTCTGTTGGAATAATTCTAAGTGCAAGCTATTAAAGAACAGAAGAAAAGGCAGGAATTACACTTATATCTAGTAATTCTACCATAGCAACATCAAGCTTTAAAAGCTAATCCTCACTCAAGAGTTGAATATAATAGCAATTTTTGTGGAGCTTGACAAACTGAGATTAAAATTGATCTGAAATAGTGAAGGTCCAGGAATAGTCAGACAATTTTGTACAAAAGAACAAAAAGATGGGGAACCAGCTCTTCAGAATGTCCATAAACATAACCAACAAACAGCAACAACAAAAAAGAAACACTCCTTGTCTCCCTTCATCACCAGAAGGGATAAAGGCTATGAATTCGTTCTGATTAGCCAATTAAAATATAAAAAGGCTTAATTTGAATCAGGGAAATTAAACAACATGGAATTTTTTTTTATTCCAAGCACTTTAACATTGTTATTTTTAACTTATCTTTGGCCAACACTTAAAGCATACAAGTATTTGATGGTTTTCAATCACCTCTAGTTGTAGGAGAGCGGTCAGATAAATCACTTTACAAAGGGTTTGGTAATTATAAGGTATTTTAAGTCATAGGAAGGTTGAACTTTCCAAATAGGAGGTGAATTAATTATCTCAGCCAATATTGATTTTTCCCAGTAGAAAACCCATCTTTCAGATAATACTCACTACTTACTGAGGAAATGATCCATTTGAAGTTTTCTGAGGTTGACAGGCACAGTCTGGTTGCTTAAGAATTTTGGAAGTATTATTGCTCAAGGAAGTGATTATACCAGGCTTAGTGCCCTCAGCTTTGACTGAAAATCAGGATCTTGGTTACTGTTAGTTATCCACATTTATTTAGGCTCCAGAGGGGGGCGGTTTAGATAGGCAAGAGAAGTCTATTGATAATGCTTCTAGATACTATTCAACAGCTAAAAAACAGAGATAGACTGAAGATGAGAAATCTGTGACTCAATTTATTTGAAAAAAGGTACACATGGTTAAACTGGGCAGGCATCTTACCAGGCAATCCAAACCTACCAATACCAAGAAATAATTAACATTGTTTAGAAAAAGTCATTACTGAGCATGGCCAACCAATTTTCAGGGGGAAAAAAAAAGTCTTGTCAGTTTCAGGAGAAAGAACTTCATTGTAAAAATTTGTGTTTATAAATTATTTTACCAGAATATACAAAACCAAAGCAGAGACCATGTAAGAGGCCCACATAAGAGATAGGAACATAACAATGAAGGAAATAGTGCAGTAATGCATAAGTAGATATTTTTAAAAAAATCATCGCCAATGACCACATTTCCACCAAAGAATAAGCATTCAAAAGTATAATAGACTATTTGATCAAAACAAAATTTAGTGAGAACATATTTTAAAAGTGCACATTCCCTGAAAAATTCATTTTTATATGTAATACACATGGTCACATACAGAGATGATCATTCTTAAAACTAACAATCTGACCTTGTAACAAATCCCAGATACAATTTCTGATAGTTTGTGAGTGTGGCTATAAAACAACACTGAAAAAATTTCAGTGAAATCCAGGCTATGTTTTTATTGAATGTATTTCAGCCCTCAAATTGGGAACTTTTAGGTAACTAATGGAACACTGACAATATGATGAGAGAATACCAAGAAAATGTTGGGGGTTTCCAACATGTTATACTTTGAATACACTTCTGATTGTATATAATATATATACATATATATGTATTGTATTATACCATCCTTACAGAGTGTCTTGTTACAAGTACATTGTCAGAAGGAACACATTACTGTGAGGTATCAGAGCAATTCTAAATGAATGGTGTTCAGTGACAGGGATTTTCTGGTTGCTAATTTGGTCTATCATAGCAGGTGTTAGACCATAACAAATTACACAATTTGTATTTGTATAAAGTAATAAAAATGTTTAAAATATACATATCAACCTGTAAAAACTGAAGTTACATTTCTTGAGTAGCCCTTTGAGTAACCAAAATTATTTTTTTTCTGAAAACACCATAATGTTTTTAAAAAGTAGAACTAATCCATAATCTTGAAATAGACAAATTATTTCTTTGAATGAGACATGGAACAATTTATTTTACAAAAGAGGAATAAAGTGAAAAAAGGTTTGATTAAGGTTTGTGTCAGAGTAGGATCCAGCATCTTCTCAGTGAATGTGCTGGTCTGCTTTCGGTGAGCCCTGAAACAAATATTATCTCAAATGTGGAAGAAAGAAAAGCATGGAAAAAAGTTTGCATTCATATCTGGACTGGCCAATGACTGAAAACACAGATTACAAGAATCATAAAACTTTAACTGCTTAATGCTAATTTTATAGGTTAGCATTAGCAATAAGGAGCTTAGAAAGGTATTTCAAAGGTTTAGACAGGAGAGTGAATCGGTTCCCTTTAGCTATGTGATACTAGATAGCACCAAAGAAAACCATATTTCCGTTTTTGTCTGATCACACTGAATCATATGAGAGTATCGGATACATACTAGGAAAGCCCAAACAGAACTATCCTGTTTTTTCACTCCAAAGACAAATACAATGCTCACAATTGGAAGACTGCCAAAATTGTGGATCTGCTGCTCCTTATCTCAGATCAGGCTCCACATAATCCAGACTGACCCAACAATCACAAATGGCCTAAACCTCCTAGAGCAGTGACTTTCAAACATTTTTTTGTTTTTGTTTTTTTTAAACTGCAATTTACAATAGGAAATATTTTAAATTGTGACTCAGTTGACACAGTATATACAGTATTTCAGACAATATTTCAGGAAACCCTGGTTACATGCAATGCTCTCTGCTGTTTTCTCCTCTATTCCACTTTCAAGAAATGCTCACGATGAGTAAGTAAATTGATTTCATGACCCACTAATGAGTTAAGACCTCCTGTCTGAAAAACTCTTCAAGGATTTTTGTTGAATTCAGATTTTTTGAATTGTGTTGGCCATATGAAAACGCCCTGCCCCAGATGCCTGCCTTCCACCTTCAGTGTATTTGGCACACACTTTCAGCTCCTGCAGGCAAACTAACCCAGAACCTTGCCCCAGTAGTTTCAAGGCAGGGGCCTATGTAGGAGACACTGGGCATAACTTGAAGAATTAGCATTGGTTAATTGGTGACTGAATAACTAAGGTACAGAAAATTCAGCAATAAGTTAAAGATTTATTCTATTTTTTTAACCAGACAGGACTAGGACACCATTTTGCAGGATGTTTCTGAGATGAGCCAGGTGCATAGATAATTTTTGGGATAATATTATTGCTACTACTCATTATCAGGAAATGGAGGGAGAGAATAATGATAGAAAAGACAACATAAATTTATAGAAAATTTCTTATTTGGAGTGATAGTCTTGGGATGGATTAGGATTACGGAGGACAGAAGGGGCAAGGAAGGTGGTAATGATTATTTAGAGATCAGAAAACAGCTATACTAACCTAAACCCAGAAAAAAAATCCCAGAGTCTTGCTACACTAGGGAAGAAGCAACAAATTCATACACTATTCTTTTTTGAAGGCAATGGGGAAACCTCTGCAGAAGTTGCACAGAGAGAATACTTTGAAAATGTGAAGAAATCACAAGCTTCTTTTTGTATCAGAAATCAAAGTTGCTATTTCTAATGTCATACTTTTCCAGAGAATTGGCAGGAAACAAATATTCTGCCTTCGGCTTCACACAATTATCATGGACCAGAATATATGCTGTGCTAGAATTAAGGGCCTGGGGCTATAGCAAATAATATACTGAGAGAAAGGACACAATACTCATTCAACAGCAACTACCAAACAACTAACAGAAGCTTAAAGTTCTCAAGCAGAGAGCTATTAAATGTCATTAAATATAATTCATGGCAGACTGTTTTCAAATACAGTAAGATTCTGGACTCTCTAACATTCAAGAAAATGGAATATAGAATCAAACACATTTTATAATGTGTTTATAAGCAAATCATAAAATGCTAAGTTAAAAAGACTGACTCATTATCTAGTGATATACTGATGTTCTTAGTTTTTTGTTTAGATGAAAACAACCTTCTAAAACAATTGATAAACTACAGCTCTTGAAATTATGGCCCTTCTACTCTAGAAACAGAGGAAGTTATGGGGAAGTATTGATGGGTAGATGACTGAGGAAGAATGGGAAGAAAGATTTCCAGGTTCTTATGGATAAGAAAACAGGAAGGATAGGGACACTGGCTTTGTATATGTACTATTTACAGAACCTACTACTCATGCTGGCCTTCAGAGAAATAGCAGAAGAGTTTCGATGCTTATTCTTATGCTTTTCCCCATCACCACTGGACACCCAAGGAGTTGTGATCTGTACTTTCTCTGACAAAGAAGAAATCATGAAACTGAAGTAGGGTAATAAGGTGCTTGTCTAATGGCATTGAATGGAATGCCAGTAAAATAACATCTGTGATGAGGACAATTTGAACTTTCTGACTACCTTTAATCTTAGGTTTTATTCTGACAAATGCAAAATTAGAAGAGTTCAGCAACAGAGAAAATGTCTATGTTACGTTGAACAAAGGTCATCATGGGGATTACACTCTTACAGGGTTTGAAATTTATAATTTTTTGATTCAATTTATGCTCAGAAAAGAAAAACATTCTGGGGAAAACTACTGATAATAAACAATGCACTAAGAGGAAAAGCAATAGTATTTAGTCAGCAAGATATGGTCAGAAAGAAATACAATTACAATCTGGCATGCTGTTTATTTTAGCTTTTACAACAAAGCAAGGGTTTGAGGAGTCTGAGAAGAATTTCACAACAATTTGACTACATAGAATCCTCAATTCCAAAAACAGTTAATACTCATTTGGCAGCACATACAACATGCATCAAATACTCTATTATTCAATAATTAAATAAGATACTGCATCATTTTCTTCATGGTTCACAATCATATATTCAATCCCTCTCACATGAAAAACTCCATTAATATTAAGGTGCAAAAATCTTGGCCATAAAAAAGACCAACTCAAGGCCTTACTTTTGTGCAGCCCATGGTTTTTGTTCTGATGAGCTGTACATTAAGAAGAGTGATTCTCACTTGAATAAATGTAGAGAAAGCAAACCAGAAATTTCCAAGTATAATACCAGTAGGACATGTTGCTGTATTAGATTTTAGTGTATAATCACTTGTGAGAAGAGTTGTCTGTTCTAGAGCATAACTCATTTTACCTAAGATTTTGGGAATTTTATTTCATATTACCAGTGAATGGAAAGTCAGTATTGTTAAGGCTTCAGGAATTTTTCTTTGAATCAGCAATCTATTAAAAACATGGCCTGGATAAACCAAGTAGAACCAATGGAGCTGGCTTGAAGAGAGGAAGCATTCCTAGGATCTAAGTTCTAAGAGGAGCTTTCCCATTTGTGGTATGGTACTTCTTTCTTCAATCCTTTTTCATAAGGTGAGGAACGAAGGGGTATTTTTCAGTCTATATCACATTATATAAAAAAGATTGATTTTCATAGTTATGCTATGATTTTCAGCATAATTCAAATTTTTTCTTTATTTTTAAAAATAAGGAAAATAATAGCAAAATATTTTTTCAGTAAAAAGAACTTCATGTTTATGAAGAAACCACCACCAAAGTTCTCTTGATACTACTGAGGCAATACTGATTTGATCATTTACCCATCACTCATTCAGGCAGTTTGAAGAAAGCATGATAGAAGTTTAAAAAGTGAACTAGGAATATTAAACTTGGCTCCATGTGGAAACTACCCTTTGGGCAACCTCTCCACCAATGCAGAGAATCACCCAGAGCAAGTATATAAGATTCATAAAATAAATGTTTCTTCTTTTCTAAAAGAATTAGAATTATAATAAGATGCATGATTCAAGTTAGAAAACCCAATAGATCTCCAAAGTTGTCATATTTTAATCACACAGCTATTTTACCTGATTTTTTTTTTTTAAACATCTGATATATAGGTACTTAAAAACTACTTTTGTAATTAGCTTCCCAAACAGGCTTTGGAATGGGTACCAAAGAGGCTTTGGAAGATAAACACTGGAAGCTGTGATGATTTATTGTTGTGTGCCTTCAGCTAGTTTTCTCCATCAGAGGCTTGGGGAAGGTTCTCTTGCTTCTTCTAGCTTTGTGAGGATCCACTGTTGTGAGAAAATAAATCAACATTTGTTTACTTCAATGAACTTGCAATGAAATTCAAAATTAACGAAAAGAAATCCAAAAGATGACTTTCCAGTTTAGTTATGTGTATACCAATTATTCAACCATTACAAACAATTTATCCTGCACAAGAGATCACTCACTCAGTTAAATGGCCCATATTGCTCAGGGATAATAGGACTGGGTAAAATTTAACAATAGCAATAATGTTTTTCTAAGGTTTTTGGACTTCGATGTTCATCTTCAGAATGAAAGTAAAATGAGACATAAAAGTAAAAGAGAAGGGTAACTTTGGGATGGAATTGAATAACTCTGGCATGGTATACAAATTATCTCTGAAAAATCTCTTCCACTCTCTTGTAAATTCTGTATCACCAAGCCTCCATGATTCCAGATAAAAGATTCTACTGATTGAATTACATACAATTCTAAAGTGGGTAGTAGCATAACAATATTCTTGAGCATTTTAGATGTTCTCACAATGTATTTCCTATTCTAAAAGAATTTGAAATCACAAAAGTAAAATGTAATGTAATGCAAACATTTCTATCAACAATGTCCATTATAACTGGGTCTGTATGATAGATAAAAGGCTTGAATGTGATATTGGGGTTATTCCATTATGAAAAGCTTTAGTAGAGATTATTTGGGCTCTTTAACTTAGGAAGAACCTATTGGGAGTGGTTGTAAGTAGAGAAAGAAAACAACAAACCTTCAGGAGTAAAGTCATGACAGGTATTAAGTGGAAAACTTACTACAAAGAAACAGAAATAAGTGGTAATGCTCTTTGGAAACATGAAAGAAGGTAACCTAAAAGGCATGTTATTATCATGTTCCACTGTTTCAGGTGAGGTACATATTGAAGTTCTAGCTACTTTATTCCTCTTTCTTTATAACTCTTCTTCCTTTCAGTTTTCTATTATTAGCATGTCAAGTGTTGTGCTACATATCATCATGTCTAGATAAAAACTTGCATAACACGTGCTAATTGGTCCAAGATATGTTTGTGTACGGTGAGGGAGGTCCCTGGTTTGGGGTCCAGATGTGACAAGTGAACTGGCAAATAGTCATACCTAGCCAGGACAAATGCACAGAGCAGTATAAGGGCAGGAGGCCAGGTATATGTTCTGAGCCTGGCAAGAAGCCCAGGAATCAAGAAAAGGAGCACTATGTTCTCATTATAAGTTTCACAGACCCAGTGAGTACAATTCACAGTACCAGGAATAAGGTCTTAGTTTTGACCAATGAAGTCAGATAATCAGATCACAGTCTTAATTTTTGTGACAGTGAACAACCTTTTAATTGCCATTACCCCTAAGGATATATAATGCTTTTCAGTTCCTATCATTCCTGTTTTGAAGAAACTGAGGTTAAGTGACTTCCTCAAGGTTCTACAGTCAAGAAGGGACAGAATCAGTATTCAAATCCAGGTTTTCTAATTCCTGGCTTAGCTCCCTTTGTCCTATGCTGCACTAATGTAATTTTTTATTAAAATCACTATACCTGGGAGCTGGTAGGTTGACAATAATTTCTTTTAAGAGCTTTAAGTATTACAGTTAGGACTTAAAATATGGTGGAGCAATCTGATTTCCTGAATTTTATCTAGTGAAAAACAGTTTTGGGGAAAAAGTACTTAGTGACATATACTAAAAGTGCCAAAACAAAAAACAAAATAAACAAAAATTATTTGCCTTAAAAAAATAGTTCAATTACATGGCTTTGAAATGAGAAGCTCACATCTTTTTAAGTGAAAGATTGATTATATTTACCCTAGCATCCTCTGGGGTCTTGAAGTTAATTATTTTTCCAAACTCTTTGGCATGGAATACAGACTTTACCCGTTCCTATAAACAACAGAATAAGAAACTCCTTTTAAAAAGAATGTTTTATAAGTTCACAACTTATACCATACATTTATTGTTTATGGATGTTCATGTATGAGTGATAAACTTCAATAAGAAAGTAAAAAAAAAAAAAGAAATCCAGTTGTAGAAATACAATCAAGAAATTTTTAATAAATGTATACAGTTTTATACAACTGTCCTCATAGCTTCTAACACATCTATTATTACTAGAGCTGAAGAAGAGATATGGTTGCTAAAGCCATAAAGTTTGACAAAAAGCATGGGAGCAGTGCCACTGTTTTTTCTCTCCAAATAAATTCTCAGACCATATTTGATACCTGGCCATGGGATCATGATTGAATCTTGCTCAGAAACAATATAAACACACCTGTGTTTGTGTGTATACATGCATACATATAAACACAGCTATGAATGTGTATATGTGTGTGTGTTATGTAACTTGTGACATTTTAAGCCAGTTATATAAGATAATTGCTGAAAAAAGATATTCCATGCATGCAGTAACCAAAACCAAAACCAAAACCAAAACCAAAACCAAACAAAACAAACAAAGACCCAAAACAAAAAACCAGAGTAGCTGCACTTATATCTGAGAAAATAGACTTTAAAAGTCACTAGAAATGTGCAAGCTGAATAGGAAGTCAGGAAAAAAAATTCCATTTACAATAGCAACTAAAAGAATAAAATATTTAGGAATAAACTTAACCAATGATGTAAAGTATTCAAAAAACTACAATGTACTGTTAAAAGAAATAAAAAAGGACCAAATAATTGGAAGAACATTCCATGCTCATGGATTGGAAGACTAAATATCATTAAGATGTGAATTTTACCCAAATTGATAGATTTCAATGCTATCCCAATAAAAATTCCACTAGCATTTTAAAAATAAATGGAATACATTATCATCAAATTTATTTGGAAGGGTAAGGGGTCCCATATAGCCAGAAACATCTTTGAAAGGAAAATCAAAGTTGGAGGACTCTCACTTCCGGTCTTTAAATCACATTACCTAGCTACGATGGTAAAAAAACAGCACAGTACTGACATAAAGACATACGTAGACCAATGGAACTGAATTGATGGTTCAGAAACAGACCCTTATATCTATGATCAAGTGATTTTTAACAAGCCTGTCAAACCCACTCAGCTAGGGCAGAACAGTTCATTAAACAAACAGTGTTGAGAGAACTGGATATCCATAGCCAAAAGAAAGGAAGAAGACCCTATCTCACACCGTATATAAAAATTACCTGAAAATGGATCAAAAAACCTAAATATAAAAGAACCATAAAGCTTCTAGAAGAAAATGTAGGAAAACATCATCAAGACCTGGTGGCAGGTGGTGGATTCTTAAAGGAGGTAAGAGGAGGACTGAGATGGACTACTGATGCTTAATGTATATAGAAGTTTCAATTAACTTTATTGTAAAAGTGTGGAAATGTATAGAGTTGATGGTAACACATTATAGTGAGTAACCGCTGCTTTATAAATGAGAATGTGGCTGGAAAGGGTAGTCTAGGGATGTAAATGTCAAGTGAAAGAAAGCTAGAGAATAATCTAGGGACTAAGTAACACAGTAAACCCAGAGGTGGATAAGAATTGATAATTGTGGTTGATGGTACAGATGCAAGAGTGTCCTTTGTGAGCTAGAGCAGATGTACATCACTACTGCAGGGTGGGGGGAAAAATACAATTGGAGTGACCTATGGACTGTGGTTAACAGCAATACTGTAATATTCATGCATCTATGCCACAGATGTATTGTGTTGATAATGGGGGAGTATGGAAAAAGTATGTGAAATGTACACTATGGACCACGGTTAATGGTAATAGTCTGATGATATTATCTCACATTTGTAAAAAATGTTCCACCACAGTGTGGTGTGTTGATAGAGAGGTGTTGTATAGGAATTCTGCACATGTGCATGATTGTTTTATAAGTTCACAACTTCTGTAATAAAAATATATTAAAAAAAAAATAATAGGGTGGGTTGGGGGGAAAATATAACATGTAAGATATGGAGTATAGTTAGTAAGATTTTGATGATATTCTTTCATAATTTGTAACAAATATCTCACGACAATGCAAGGTGTTGGTGGTGGTTCGATATATGAGACCCCTGTATGATATTATGTTAGTTTGCTTTTTAAGTTCACAACTTTTACTACACACTTATTATGTATGTTCATGCATAAATGATATAATTATAATAATAATGGGGTGGGCTGGGAGAAAAATATACCAAATGTAAGATATTTTGGTTAGTAGTAATATATTGAGGGTGCTCTTTAATCATTAGTTAAAAATGTTTCACAACAATGCAAGGTATTGGTGGTAGGGTGAGGTATGAGAGCTCTGTATGATGTTATGCATGTTTGTTTTGTAAGTTCACAACTATTACTATACACTTATTGTTTTTGTATATTTATGTATGAGTGATATATTTCAATAAATAAAATTTTAAAAAAGCCAGGAAAGCAGTATAGGTTAGAGCAGAGCTTAATATCCACTATCTATCATTTCATATATGGTTGTAGGGCCTTTCATTTCTTGAGTGAACCAGAGAAATTATCAATGAGTAAGTTGGTCTAAGATCCTCAAGAACTAATATTCAGTCTATTCAAGAGCTTTCCCATGTCTCTGGAATGAGTAATAGGATTGGAGAAATGGTCTTCATTGTTGAACACAAGGCCCATGGGCAGTTCTATTCTATAGGCCAGCCCAGAAGACATCTTTGTTTTTGCCTGCCCGTGTCCCTTGCCTCTTCTCCTGTTAAAAAACTTCTTGATTTTCGTTTGGGTAACTATTTCTTATCTTCTCTAACTCCAAATATCTCAGATGCAGCTGACTGCTCTTTCTTGCTAACAACAGGGTGTTTCTAAGAGCCTTGCCTGACCACCTGGCCCATTCCATCACTGTGGCCAATATGATTGGTTAGGAATGATCAAGTGACCAAAGGTAGCCCAGCAAGACCCAGTGAGAAGCCTTCACTCTGCTGAGCTAGTGGAATATAAGCCTGAAACTTTTGCTGGTCATCCCACCACCACAGGATAGCCTGTGAGAATGAAGTCAACAGAGAAGGAATTAGAACCTAGAGATGGAGGTGGAGGTGGGGGTGGGGGAGGAGAGGGTATGTGGGAGCAGAGGAGGGAAGGGAGAATAATTGCTACTGATTTTATTTAGACATATCTAAGTTACATGTTTTCAGTTACATGAGCCAATAAAACTCTCAAAAACAAAACAAAAACAAAAGTTACTTAGGCTGGGTCACAAAAAAAAACACAAAATATTTCCAACTAATACAGCCAGTGTCAAGGTGGCCCTGCATATACGTATCTGGTCAAATACCGTGAGGCTAAATACATTATTTTATATTCCTTTGTATCACTTAAGCTACTTAGTACATTTATTAAAACTTGAAATGGATATTGAGTCTCTGCTGATTTAAAAATCACCAGCAATTCACTATGGTTTATATCAACACCCAAGTACTAGGCACAATACTAACTACTAGTAATCAAAGAAGAGTGAGAAATGATCTCTGCCTTCAGGAAGATTATAATCAAATTGGGAAGATAAAATATTAAGCAATTAAAAAAAAAAAAAAGAACCAGCTATAGTTCACTGGAAGAGATCTAACTTTTCAAGTGTCCTTTGGCTAGATTTTCAGGGAAAAACATTTTATGGGGGGAACTGTTAGAATTTGAGGTGTACAAATGGTATCTCATTTTTGTATCTTGGATAGCAGTTCTGTCACAATAAAAAATGAAGGCCCAGGTATGTTACTGTCAATGTCACAGCACAGAAAGAAGCACATTTTTTTCTTGGCCTAGCTTTCTTTTCTTTACATCTGAGTATGAGAGAAGGTATAAAGGAAAATCATGTCAAGATTAAGCAACATTTATAAAAGAGATGAAAAAGTTATAAAAAGTAAGGAGGACTATTTCAATGCATTACTTTCAGTTCTAAGTTTAAAAAAAAAAAAAAAAAAAAAATCTGTTCAACATACCTTGGCTTCAATGCGCAATCTTCTCCCATGAACAATGAATGGCTCTTTGGTAAACTCATCGAAACTATATTGCCACTCACATGTAAGCTGTCCAAATGTTCCTTTGGTGACAAACATTATACCACTACAAAACAGTAAAAAAGAATCCATCTAAAAATTGAGACATTTATACCCAATGAGAGCAAGATACACATTTGCAAGGGCACATGGAACATTCAATAAGACAGACTATATTTGGATCATAAAACAAACCTTAATGAATTGAAACTAGAAAATATTTGAACTAAACGAAAATGAAAATACAACACCAATCTATGAGATGTTACCCTGTGCTCATGGATTGGGAGACTTAATATCATTAAGTTGCCAATACCACCTGAAGTGATTTAGAGATTCAACACAATCCCAATCAAAATTCCACCAGCCTTCTTTGCAGAAATGGAAATGTTAATCATCAAATTCATATGGAACGGTAAGAGGCCCAGAATAGCCAAAAAGAACAAAGTTGGAGAACTTATACTTCCTAATTTTAAAACTTATTACAAAGCCACAGTAATCAAAACAGAGTGTTACTGGCACAAGGACAGATAGATCAATGGAACAGAACTAGAGTTCAGAAATAAATCCACACATCTATGGCCAAGCGATTTTTGACAAAGGGTGCCAAGTTCACTCACTGGGGAAAGAATACACTCTTCAATAAACGGTGCCAGGAAAACTGGATATTCATTTCCAGAAGAATGAAAGTGGACTCCTATCTTTTCACAACATATACAAAAATTACCTCAAAATGGATCAATGACCAAAATATAGGAGATAAACCTATATAAAAGTCTTACAAGAAAATATGGGGAAATGTCTTCAGGACCTTGTATTAGGCAATGGATTCTGAACCTTTACACCAAAAGTATGAGCAACAAAAGAAAAAATAGATAAATGGGACCTCATCAAAATTAAAAATTTTGTGTCTCTGAGGACATTATCAAGAATGTGAAAAGACAACCTACAGAATGAGAAAATACTTGGAAACCATCTGTCTGATAAGGGTTTAATATCCAGAATATATAAAGGACTCCTACAACTCAACAACAAAAAGACAAACAACCCAGTTAAAAAATGGGTAAAGGACTTGAATAGACATTTCTGCAAAGTAGATATACAAATGGCCAAGAAGCACATGAAAAGATGTTCAACATCATTCGCCATTAGGGAAATGCAAATCAAAACAACAAGGTACGACTTGACACCCACTAGAATGGCTACTATTTAAAAAATGGAAAATAAGTGCTGGCAAGGATTTAGAGAAATATGAACCCCTGTACTTTTTTGGTGGGAGTGTAAAACGGTTCAGCCACCGTGGAAAACAGTTTTGTGGTTCCTCAAAAAGTTAAACATAAGAACTACCATAAGGGCCAGTAATCCCACTTCTAGGTATATACTCAAAAGAACTGAAAGCAGGGTCTTTAAACAGATATTTGTACACAAATGTTCATAGCAGCATTATTCACAATATCCAGAAGGTGAAAGCAACTCAAGTGTCCATCAACACATGATTAAACAAAATATGGTATATACATACAAGGGACTATTTATCAGCTATAAAACATAATGAATTTCTGTGCATCCTACAACATGGATGAATTGGAAAATTTCAGAGTGAAATAAGCCAGATGTAAAATGATAAATATTGTATGATTTCACTTATATGAAATAAATAGAACATGCAAATTTATAGAGATAGAAAGTAGAGCGCAGGATACAAGGGGAAGGGGGGCAGGGGAAATGAGGAGTTAATACTCAATGGGTTTCTGTTTGGGGTGATGAAAAGTTTTGATAGTAGATGGTGGGGATGGTAGCACAACATTTTAACGTGGTTAATGCCACTGAATTCTATGCTTGAGAGTGGTTGAGATGGGAAATATATAGTACCACAATTTTTTTTAAAGAAATGAGAGACTAAAGAAACAATGACAATTAAATGCAATACAAGGTCTTGGACCAGATCTATTAATGGAGGAGAAATGCTCAAAAGAATATTACTGGGACAAGTGAAAAAAAATTGGAATACAGACAGCATGTTTTATATGGTTGAATTTCTTGAACTTCATAATTGTGATGTGATTACATAAGTGAATATCCTTGTTCTTAGGGGAATATACATGGAAGTATTAAGTGTTAAAGGTGCATGATGTATACAATCTACTTTCAAATGTTTAGAAAACAGATCAATAGAATGATATAACGTGGTAAAATGTTAAAAGTTGGTAAATCTGTGTATTCAATGTACTGTTTTTGTATTATATTTGCATTATATTGTATTTGTTCTTTTAAGTTTGAAATTATTTAAAACTAAAAAGTTAAAAAATTTGTGAGATGCAGCTAAAGCAATGCCTAGAGGGAAATTTGTAGCATAAAATGTTTAATTAGGAAAACTGAAGCACTTATAAAGTCAAATATTGAAAACAATTTATAAGAAATGAAAATTTTACAGAACCAATTATCAGCCAATATTCTGATGAACTTTCAAGTAGTTAACACCTTGGAATAAATGCTGTTATTACTAAGGCTCCATGCAACATATTTTACCAACTTACATAGAAGAGAAGCTTTTCCAGTCATGTTGAACATAGAACCAACATGTTGAGATGCTTGGGGTTTTCATGAGTAAAGTCAAGTCCTATTACTGTAAATTTTAGAGGGCAATCATAGGGTACGATTTCACAAAACATAGTTAGACCCTAGCCAGAAATAGGCTAATCTTGTAGAAGGTTATCTAGTACTTCCCTCCCCTGATTCAAAGATCCTTTATCCTCAAAGTTGAGAGTTGGAAAAAAAGGAAATTCTAAGTATAAACATTACTTTTCGATCAACTACAACTAATGTGGTTCCCTTACTCTGAAAAGTACATGTAACCTCATTTAAAGAGATCTATCATGTGAAAGAAGACAACTTAAAACATGTTGCAAGATTCTGAAACTAATCAGCTTTCCAACTGACTCTTGTTTAACTCTGGTAAGTCATCTTTCTTTTATATAGATCTTAAGCATAAAAATTAAAACAAAGAAAACATAGTATTTATAATATATTCCCATATGCATTAAAAATACACTTAGATATATATGTTTGTATAGGCATGAAAAATTTCAAAGACACAAAGGAAACAGGTAAAAGTGGTTGCTTCTGGGAAGGAGAACAGAGAGAGAGTATCTGGAATGGAATGAAGACTTGCTTATAAATGTATACCTTCTATACTGTTGTGAATTTTCTACTTTGTGTTACTTTTTAAATAAGAAAATTAAGATAGTGATGGAAATTTTAGACTCAGAAATCATTAGGCTTAAAAACATGAAAACTGACTTAAGTACAGTAGTCAACATGCACTAAGATGTTTATATAATTTCACCTTTTTAACAGTGAGCAAAAACAGATTTACTGACCACTCCTTTCTATCTAGCCATAACTGCTCTCCCTCAGCCACATATTTACTCTCTGCCATCCAGAAATGCCCATCATACTACATGTGTCATTCCTTCCCCCCAGATGAACAATTATAAGGCTTGCAAACACTTGCCCCTCTGAGGCTATGCACCACTGTATATTTTTTCACATACCCTTCTACTGTCTACAGTTCTACTTGAAGAATTGGCTGTAGCTGGGCATATTCATAAGAAAATTATCTGCTTTTTGCTGTGTCTACCTATGTGGGTAAATATATATGTATGCTAGCAAGCAGACACCACCAGAAGACTGTTGACTTCTGGGTAACCTGATTATTGTGTACTTTTTCAGAGGGAAAAGGGTATTAGGCAACCCCTGATAGAATAGCATTGTGGGAATTTCAGTACTTGTTTGAATCGGTTAAAATCAAAATTAAAATATTTTATATATAATCATGTTTGTACATGTCTGTGTGTTTATCTGTATGCACGCAAAAGGCTAATCATGTATTTATGTAAGGATAAGAGAACCAGAATTAGCAGGAATCAGTGTGACCATCCCAGAACAAAAGATGAATAATAATGGTTTCATCTCATGAGTGGATGTCAGTTAAATCATCAAATTACATTAGGAAAAAATGAATAAAAGCAAATTACCTTTTGGTTATCATTAACATATCTGTTTTATTGATCATGACATGGGTAAAATATTTGTATTTTGCAAATCTTCCATTTTCCATGACCTATAAAAATGAGAGTGAGGGAAAAAATTGAAAATATTCCTATTCTAATACAAGTAATGCTTTACAGTCCTCTAAAAAAACCATTTCTCAATGGGGGAAAACTATTAACAAACTTATTCACTAAGTATACACATATCATCAGAAAATTGAATAAATAGTCACAACACATTGCAGTTTCCTTTCTAAAAGCATGTATTTTCACTGCTTTATTCAAGATTATTCCATTGCAGGCATCTGATGTTAGACTTATAGAAGATACTGTATTATTATATTACAAAGTTTGAACTGAACCTATTGAGGTTATAATTAAACTAATAAATTATTTATATCTTGGAAAATATTAGTATTTGATCACATCTGTATAAAAACACATGTAAACACTATCACATTTAAACGTATGTATCACACAAATTACTATTAGCCCCCAGCCTTACCTCTTCCCTGGAAATTCCGTATCTACTTTAGAGGCATGCTTTTCTTTGTCAATATTACAGTTCATTCATAAATAAGGGGCAGAGATTTTTCTAGACAAATAGGGCAATCTCTGGGCCTACTTAGTCTCTACAACAGCCTTTACTTGTAAATTTATTTTCAAGAATGTTAAAACATTGTTCATCTACAACATTGTCAACTACTCATTGCCCCAGAAAATAGAAAGATAATCATATAAATGAAATATATATTTGCCATTTTTATTCTGTTTTTGACACTGTTTGCTCTGAGGATGGAACTAATTTGGTTACCTAAAATATATAGTAGGCTACAAGGATTTTTTAAAGGCAAACAATTGTATAAAGCTGTCAAGAAGAGGTATGTTAAGAAGTTAGCCAAAATGTTAGAAATCTTGAGGAAATTCCAAAAGAGAATAAGAATATAAAGATTTTAGAAAATTGTTTTCCATGAGGCTGTATCAATATACTACAATTATTTAGCTTAGAAGAAAGCCAAGAAGTGACTTCACAATAATATTGGCATAAGCAGCTGATATGAATAGTCTTCATTTCTACTGGAGATAGAAGTAAAATAAAAAAAAAACAGCAGCAGCAGAGTGAGGTACATAGATTAACTACATGGGAGAATTTTCTAACTTCAAATATAATAAAATATTGAGGAAATATCTTTACTATTTATTGACTCATAGGTAGGGCAAGTAAACAAAAACACATTGGATTACAAATGAAAAAGGGGCATAACTAAAGATTCAGAGGAAATTAATAAGAATTATATAATTTAAAACTATACAAAAAAATGTGAAGAACTAGATGAAATGGATCAAGTTTTAAGACAATGTAAGTTATTAAGAGAAAGAAGCATCAAAAACTGGAGAGGAAGAGCACAAAAATTTGCAGATGACAGTCTATCTGGAAACACCAAGTACATAAAAACCAGTCACTTTATTTATTAAGCTCATGTGTAAATGTTCATCTTTATTAGTTTGTAAACAAAACTGTTTCTTCCATTTTCCAAATTAGTGTTTATAAAATAATGTACTAAACTTATGTGATAAAAGCTTTATAACACTAATGAAAATAAAAGAAAATTTAAAAATGGAAATCCGTGTCTTGTTCCTAGATAGAAAAATTCATTACTTCAAAGATGTTATTCCCCCCCCCCAATTTATATATATTTATACATACACACACACATTCTCAATATGATCCCAATATTTTTTGTTTGGGGGGTGGGGATGGTGAGAATGATTTGACAAAATGATTCTAATATCTATCTAGAAAACTAAATGTGAGAATATCCAAGAAAATTATGAAAGGAGAATGAGAAGAACTACCCTATCACACATTCATACACTTTATAAAGCTGCAGTAAATAGTTTGGCACTTGGCAGAAGTTTTATATGGAGTATCAATGGAAAGAATACAGATTCCAGAAATTGGCCAAAATGTCTAAATGAATTTATAAAATCCTATATATCTGAATATAGGATTTATGAAATCAAGACAGCATTTCAGTGGGTAAAAGCATGACCTATCAAATGGCATGAATTATCAAATGGTGTTTCAGGCAGCTAGCTAGCTAACGCTGGATCCCTATTTTTCTATATCACATTAATTCCATATAGATCAATGATTTTAGTATACAAGATGAAACTATGAAAGTACTAGAAAAAGTAAACATTTTCAATAATCTTGAAGTGGAAAAAGCCCAACACAAAATCCATCAACTATAACATAAAAAATTGCTAAGTACATAAAAATTAAACACGACTGAATGGCAAAACAATAATCAAACAAATAGAAATAAAGTAAAACAACAACACAAAAATCAGTGGACGAACTGGGAAAATATTTGTCAATACAGAGATATAGAGCTAATTTCATAATATGGAGAATTCTAGCAATATGAATAAGTCAACAGAAGAAAAATGAGTAAACCATCAGGAAAATGTATAAAGGATATGAACAGGTATTCAGCATAAACAAAAATATCTAACCAATAAACATGAGAAAATGTCCAACAACTCAAAATGCACATAAAAAAAATAAATAAATAAAGATGCCGTTTGAGTCATGCAAGAATGTTTGTGGCAATATTATGACAAAGCAAGAAATCTAAATACTCATTAATCGGGAACTGGTTAAATAAATTATAGTGTAATCATACAATAGAACATTATGAAGTCATGGAAAAGAAGGAAGTAGATCTGTGTGTACTGCTGAAGGACATGTAAAATATATTAAGTGAAAAAATTAAATTACGGAGCAGAATGAATGGGAGGAAGAAGAGGAGAAACAAATGTACACACATTTGTATATGCATAGGAAACTTCTGGAAGGGTACACACCAATCAGTTAACAGTGCATATCTCTGAGCTCGGGAAAGGTAATTGTGGGGTAGGAGTGAAACCTTTATTTTGAACTTTATATCCTTTTGTTCTCTAATGTTTTTTTGGTCTTTGAAAATAAACTAGCTTGTGTTTATTCTCTTTTGTTCTATAAGGCCAAGTTTTAAAATAAAGAATACAAATGTTGATATTTCTCAAAAACACAACCACTATTACAAGTCAAAAGTCTTTATACTTCATGGATAATAACCTTCTAATAATTTAAAATCCATGATTCAACATCAAGTACCTATCTTCTATCTCATTATTATATTAAGTTTGGGCTTTGCATTTCAGCAGGTCTCTCTTTACTCTCTACTTTTAAGACTCAACCTAATCTAATCTGTGCATATAAGCAATTAAATCAACTTCAGTAGTCACAAGAGTCTCCATTATAAATAAAACAAAATGATAAAAATCAAAGTAATTCATGTAATTACCTTCTGGAATCCAATAAACATCTTAAATGCAACATTTCAAAGATGAAAGGACATTATAGCCACGGCAGTCTGCTTTGAGTAAAATAAACTGTATCCTTTGTTATTAGAGTGTATTTATTCGAACAAACTTCAAAGATAAGTCCTTACAGAGCAAAGTTGTGGTGGTCAGTCTCCATTACAAGCATATGAATATGGAATAAGAAGAGCGTTATAAGCAGAAGCTAAAATATTTGAAACTAAATCAAGAGAGATGCTAGCTTATCAGCCATGATCATCTTCCATCATGTTGTATAAAGAATCTGTAAATGCCATGCCTTTGGCCACAATTTCGTTCCTAATTATTTGACCTTATACATGTATTATGTACATTTCAAAGAATCATTACACATTATTTCAGGGGAAAAAAGAAACAAATTTAGACTTGAAAGGAATTTTATAGTTTTTCCAAACCAGTCTCTTTTACAGATGAAAAAAAAACTGAGGATCAGGTAAGTATTTTCACCATCTAATTTTTACAACCTTGTGTAATTAGGTAAGATTATAGTTAAATGGCTTACTTAGAGTCATGTTGTCAGTTGCAAAACTAGGCCTCAGAAAATTGGTTTCTTTACCTTTACTTCCAGTGCTTTTTCCACTAAGCCACAATTCCTCTAATAATATCACCCATACTTCCCCCATGGTAAATCAAATATCTTCTATATCCCTGGATGCTGGTGGTTTTTAAGGCAGGCTTTGGAGGCAGCTCAGGTTAGGTGAATGTTTTTAGGTCAACAATGGCCAAATAGTTTAGTGTCAATATTCTATCTTTCCCCATCCCGAACAGATGTTAGGAATGCATGTTTCTACTAATATGGTTTGTGATATCCTTTAAAATAAATGAATAATTAACAAAATCAGGGCTAAGAATCACTATGTAAGGTCTTTACATAACGACCAAGTAATGGCTGAAATATCAAGGGATTAACAATAGCCAGTATTTTAGACACTGTAGCCTCATTTATATGCTTTAGTGTTAAAGGAGAAACGATTTTTACCTTATTCATTAAATGTATACATGAATCACCTACCATTGTTTGAGAACTTTCTGAAAGAAACAGAGAAAAACAAGGGAAACTGAATTCATTACATATAACTGTCAAATAGTGTAGGTAACTCTTAAAATATATGGTTACTGTTAAAAGGGTACTTTTTTGCACTGAGAAAAGATGAGTATGTAAACCTTAGTTTATTAGATATAAAAAAAAATCCAAACGAAATTATCACATATTTAGAAACACATGAAAAGTAGGAGATTGAAGGACAGTGGAGTCAAGGCTACTCTCATCTATATTTCCTGTTAGAAAGTCCCAATACTTTAAGAAAGAGAACATAAGCTAGAAACTACAATAATGCAGATAACAATCTTAATAAATCTCAAATCATCCAAATTTCATGAAATAGAGTTTTATAACAAATATTTCTGAATAATTAATTTAAATTAGGAAAGGACAGTTAGGAACAACTCACTAACATGTAAGGCTCAAGTCCCACACAATATAAAGTGCTATTCATTCATGGGGAAATATATTTAAGATATTGAGTAAAAATACATGAATGTATAGTTCAGCTAGCTAAATAAACAAAATCTGACCAATATCTAACTCTTTTGCAAGACAAAATTATTTCAGAGAAGTATAAATGAGATTATTTTTTTAAAAAGATAGCAACGTTGGGGATAAAATGAACATGAAATTCACCTAATTGTAAGATAAAGGAAAAGTAAGAATGATATCAAGAAAGAAAATCTATAAATAAACGGGTTTATAGATTAATTTGAATGATCAGGAGATGATAGGGAAAAGGGAAAGGGTTATGAATAGATTCAACTCATCAATTAAACCTCCTTTTAAAACCAACAAAATACAGAGAGGTAACTAAATTAAAATGGTAAATGCCATCAATTCTCAATTGTTTATGAAGTAAGTAAGTATAACTTCCTTATAGTTACCTGATAATTATCAGGTTTAGGGAAAAAATGTTTTGCTAATCCATTTTGAATCTGAGAGACTTGAGGGCATGACCAGGTAAAAAGAAGGTATTCAACCAAGCTTTGTGATCAAATATAGTAGAACATTACCTCAAAGCTCAACAATTTCATATATAATAAACTAGCACAAGCATAAAGAAGTGTTTAACTTATTCTGTGAGGTAAACTGGCTTTTAAATTATTGAATGTGTCATCAAATCTGATGAGGAATTAACCTTTATTTAATCCTTCATACCTTTGTCTCCTATGCTGCTAAAGAGTTTTTTCAATAGTCAGCCACAGCAAAGACTGTGCTAATAGCTTAGATAGGGCAGGAAACCGGAACATAACCTTTTGACATAAAATGAAAAAGAGTAAACTATTATATCATAAGAGATATGAATTGTCATTAACTGGTTCAACTACGGTCTTGAGAAGGGGTAAAATTAAGCTCACGATATAATCGTGTGCACTGACAACAGATCATTAATTAATCTACTTACTCCATTTCAGAAGTAGGGCAAGAGCAGGTGGATAAGGAATCATGTAAATACACAGTTACAAGAATCTCACTAAAGCAGTTACAGCAGAACCACTATTGAACATTTATTGATCCATGATACTATATATACTAGAAAACAAAAATATTTCTTTTAAAGTACTATATAATTCACAGATGTCCAAATCTGAGGTTTTACTGTTTCTATTGCTTATTAATTGGTGTGTGGAAACTGTCATCGTATTTTTTAATATTTAGGAGGTACCGGAGATGGAACTTGGGACCTCATACATGGGAGGCAGGCATTCAACCACTGAGCTACACTCGCTCCCTGTCATAGTATTTAAACTAAAATATTCTATTAACTTGAAAGGAAAACGATTAAGATTTTAAAGATGCTTTTATGTTGGCAGAGGAGACACATGAGGATTTTATGACTTATATAATGGTGACCAAGTACTAAGCACAAACTGCCATCTGGAATAATAACAAAACAATATTTATTGAGTTGTTAGGCACTGTCATAATAATTATATGTTACCTCATATGTTTTAATCCTAGCAACCACCCAAAGATAGGTATTAACTCTATTTTACAGTCTGGAGACTAAGGTCAGATAAGCATCAACTTGTCCCAAGATTATAAAGCTAGTCAAAGGAAAAGGTTGGAATAGACTTAGGTTTACTTGGCTCCAAAATCCAGGCCCTTAGCCACAGGGTATTGCTGTATCTCAATTTTTATTACCAAAATGAGTTAGCACAGAACTATATATATAGTCAATGCAGTGGGATCACATTTTAACAGCTCACTGGAATATGGATTCAGCTATTCCACCAGCTCTATCATACCTCTTGCAATGCTTCCATTTCATGTAATAACTAGAACTCATTATATCTTTGAAGATGGGGAATGTCTTATACGTCTCCTGAGTCCAACAATTCCTTAGAGTCTTGCATGTAGCAAGATCTGACATTATAGGGTTGGCCTCTAAAGTGGCATGTGTTTTAACCTCAACCACCATAATAATAAAGCTTACTACTATTACAAACTCACGAGGGATGAGCAGGAATTTTGACTGCTCTCTTCGGGCTGTAACCCTAATACCTAGAAGAGTGTCTGATACATAACAGGAGTTTAACGAATACTCGCAGAATGAATAAATACATGGCATGAAATTTTTTCTTAGTATTCATATAAACTATGAAGCAAGCCAGCAAAAACTCAATTATACCTGTATAATTAAGTACTTTGCTCTTCTGGCAATTTTATATTTCAAATTTGACTGGTAATTTATTTCAGAAAGGTTAAATTTACATCAAACATATAGCTTCCCATATTTATATTCCAATACTGTATCTTCATGTGATCTCTAACTAAAATGACTGCCTCAGACTCAAAGTGCCACAAAATGTCTACATGTATATTTCTCCACAATATTTTCCATGTGGCTCTTTAGAGTAATCATCAAAAGTGAACAGGTTATCAATTTCATTTGCATTTCTTTCATAGATGACATTTTGTTTTTTAAATGAATGAAAGAGGTCTTCAATCTAATTCTATATGAAAATGAATTATTTGGCAAGAAAAGATCTTTTCTTTCATAGGACATGTGGCAAAGAAAAGGTAGACTTTTCTTAACTTATACTAAAGTTTTTTAACAACATTATTATTTGAGCACACACACAGAATCTGAATGAGCCTTACTAAGCTCAGGATATGCTGATGATTTTTCTTTTCTGTTCAAAGTAATCATGGGAAGTTAACATGTCAAAAGAGAAGTCATGAGTTGAGTATTAGGTCAGAATTTAGCACTTTTAGCTCAATAAAGGCTAAAGGCTTTTTAAACTAATACTTACTGCAGACCTACTTTAGCTCTATTTGTATGTCCTTGATAAGAAGAGAGAAAACTCAAGTTGAAACTACTTGAGCTTAACATGGGGATTTCTTTTAATGCTAAAATGTACTGAATTTTCTATTATAATAGTATTTATTCTTCCTTATTATATTTAAAAATTTAAAGGATGTAATGATGACAAACTTTTGAAAGAGAGTTAGAAATCAAATAAGGTTCATTCAAATTAATATATTAAAAGAGTCTTATACACATTTTAGAATTGAGAGAAAGTCAAGTCTCATTCAAAAAGTATTATTTTTTTCCCCAAAAAGTATTTTTGAGTAATATTGGAAGATTCCATGTGGGATGAAGTATATCATTTGGTCCAAAAAAAAAAAAAAAAAAAAAAAAAGGTTTTGGGACTTACTACTAAA
>JAKSZT010053764.1:30978412-31185499 GCA_026826555.1 Tolypeutes matacus | reverse complement strand
AAAAAAAAAAAAAAAAAAAAAAAAAGGTTTTGGGACTTACTACTAAATATTCAAAAGCCTGAGACTTCAAAAATGATGTGACAAAACCTCTCCAAGAGAATACTGCTAAACCTAATAAATTATGTATTATAATGGTATCCAAGTTAGATATGTAGTCTCTCTTTTCCATAGGATCTGCTTTATCTTAGATGCTAAGAACTCTAACTTGCCTGAATAAAAGAATTTGGCTCTCTTCAGCTTTCTCATCCCATTCAGAAGTAGTATTCTGGAGAGGAAGAGTTGCAAAATGAAGAGTGATATCTAATAAGCCTTTGTCTCCTAGTTCTCATCCACTTACTCAAAATTTCAGATGAAGCCAGGAAGAATGTTCAGCACTACTCTGATGGATCTGACTGCCTATGGTAAGCCCTTTCTTCCATATCAGTTGTAATTGTCCTCCTGAAGCAAAGGGAAAGACCACGTCGGCTGAAGGCAGTTATCTTCCAATTGCTAGTAAGGCAGTATTTGAAGCTAATTATAAATGTCTGAAAGAAAAGAAATATACAACAAACAAAAACGGCCTCCCTTCTACAACAACTTACAAAATGGCAACTATAATATTTTTACAAGAGATTCAAAGACAACATAGATTTATCTACAAAATTTAAAAAATATCCAAGACTGTTAAGAATATAATACCTCCATGGGACTTCCCAGTTGTCAACAGTCATACATAATGAAGGACATACATACACTTCATTTTAAGAGATTTTATTTTGTGGTAAGGGGAAAACTTTTTTTTAAAAGATAAAGAGTCAAAAGTAATATATTCAATGAAAAAGTAAAGCCTTCTACATCAACTATTAAAAAAAAAAGAAAAGATCCTGCTGGCTCTTTATGTACTCCAGAAATAAGGACTAGGTTTCCCATATTGGGGGTTACTCTATGAATGGGATATGCTTTTTTAAAATTTTAGAAGTTAATAAATTTGTTTATGAAATTTTATAATAAAATAAAAAGTATAAAATGAAATGAATGTTAGGATCATAACCATTTAAATAAAAAATTAAAAAAGGAAATACAGGGAGCAGATGTGGCTCAGTGGCTGAGCGCCAGCTTCCCAGATAAGAGGTCCAGGGATCAATTTCCAGTCCCAGTACCTCACAAGAAAAAAAAAAAAAAAAAAAAAAAGGAAAGAAATACTTAATACACTAAATATGGTGGGGAGAAAAAGGATAATTTTTTCTTTTCTATTGTTTCTTACTTTAATGAGCATATATTGCTTAAAAAACAATATAATCTACTACTTTAACTTTTAAAATTATATTTTATTCTTCTGTAAAACACTAAAATTGTAGACTGAGAATCAATGTCAGTAAACTTATTCACAAGGAGCATTCAGCTTTATTTTATTCACAGAAACTCCAATTTTTATGCTATACACAAAGAAAATCTTTGTAGACATAATGTGGTTAGAGGTTATTAATAAACGATCATTTTTAATATAAAATACAATATATCCAATTAAGAAAAATTATATATACTTAGCCAAATCTCTGGCTATCCTGATTATTTATTTAAAAAAACAACAACACTCAAATAGTGCCTATAATATTTTGAGGTTCACATATTTGAGTGTCTCCAAATTAGATCCAGAGAAATGGAATTATGCAATTCAGTAGAACTCTTTGTTACTATTTGTTTAGAACATACTTATGCAATGAAAGGGGGGTACAGTAGAAGTCAATTTTAAAAATATAGTAAACATTTGTTTTAAAAACTAATATTTTAAGGTACACTATTGCTATACATATTGGTCCATAAGGAACTGCTAAATTCATTGCACTGACTGAGAGATAATTATGGATATGAAAATGGTCTACCACATTAAAACAAAACAAACCATAAATCCCTATATAGAAAAATCATAAATTGCTCAAATTAGTTCCCTAACACAGACCTCTTTGAAATCTTGTATTTTACTCTCCTTTGAGTCAGGACTTTCTATTATGTATTGTATAATGTTGACCATACTCACTGCACTTCATGAATCCAAAGACACATCCACTGAAATTAGAGATTAAATTAACAGTTTCAAACTTTTAAAATTGATTTCCATTTATCTAAAAGGTACAATTACAGAAAGATGAAACTGACACTCTTATTATTATTATTATTTTTAAAGATTTTATTTATTTATTCATTTATCCCCCCCTTGCTGCTTTTGCTCGCTGGGTCAGCAAACCACGCCGTGCGGGCGGGCTTGCCTTCATTCACCAGGAGGCCCCGGGAACCGAACCCGGGGCCTCCCATATGGTAAATGGGAGCCCTACTGATTGAGCCACAGCCGCTTCCCTGACACTCTTATTATATACCCATCAAAATTATTTAATCTAAGTGAATAATGTGTGCACACTTAACAACATCTTATTTAGACTCAATAGGCCTTAATGCTTTTGAGCTATTATAAATTCATTTGCAAGGAAATCTGTTTCTGGTTCTCTTCCCATCATCAATTAACACAAATTTAACAAAAAACTTCATTACAGGATTTAAATCAGGCAAACAACGATATTGACTACTATCTATAGAAGCCATTCCTTAGTGTATGTGATCTGGGGATGTAGATACAACAGCATATTTTTCATGTTCAACACTGAAATTCCAGTCACAGATTTACAATAGCTCCACCTATAAATTTTAATAACGTGACCTTAAAATTATCAGTGATATGTGTTTTGGACTAATTCAAAAGATAAAACTGATGAATTCCTAATTATTTTAAATACAGAAATAAATTGAAATTTAATTTTCCTTTTGTATAATAAGACAAAATATTGTAATACAAATATACAAAATATAATAACACAAAATATTATAATAGCCTTTTATATAGGCTATCATAAATTAGATTATTTATCCATGGTGATTGATGTCCGTAGTTACAGGAGTTTTACAAATTTTCCCTCCTGCCAGTTTTCAATATCTTACTCAAGTATCAAGTAGACACTAATCAACCATTATAAACTCAGCATATGTCTTGCAAACAAGTAATTTAACATTTTCCCTTTCAGAAAGGCCTTGCACCTACAAAGCTGGAATATAAGAAGCTACTGAAGACATTTCCAGACATTTGCTTTCTCAGATATATAAAATATACCTCAAAAGGCTGTGTTCCTTCTAACTTCTAGTATAAGCAGCAGGTTTTGTTTGATTATGGCAAGGGTGAGAGAGCAGTGGGGGCATGGCAAATACAAATTTAACCTCTGATAACAATAATGACTATCTTAATGGTCACTGTTTTTATTTATTTACTTATTACAAGAAGATTAGACTACTATTGTGATAAAAGCAATAATCAAATTCTTGGACATTCACATATTTCTTAATCCTAGTACACAAGACCTTGACTCCTATTTATATGGAATGAATGCTAAACAGAAATTTTAAAAGAAGTTGATAATTTTTAACTGTTTTTTGTAAGCTCAATATTTTAAAATCTCTTTTTTTGTTTGTTTGTTTGTTGTTTTTTTTTTTATTTTACCGGGAGGTCCCGGGGATCGAACCCAGGTCCCTCCATATGGCAGACGGACGCCCAACCATTTGAGCCACATCCGCCCCCCTCAATATTTTAAAATCTAAGCCATTTTCAAAGAGTAATGATTTATAGAAATAAAAACCTGATAAACCTAAGAATTAGAAGAGACTCGGAATCCATGGGTTGAACAAATTAAATCAAAAGTTCAACAGTTAAATCAATTATCTACTATAATCTAAAATAAGCTTAATATAAGAAAAATGCTAAACCTTAAGTCCAAGTAAATGTTCCTTTGTTGATCCCAAAGTACAGTAATCATCAAGGGATTAAATATCATAACTACTAATAGTTAATCCTTTTTAAGAGGTTTTTCTTTTACATAGATGATATACGAGTGAAACAGGACAAGACAGTTTCATCTAACAGAAAAATTTTAAAAAGCTTCGGTATATGTAAAATATGTAACTAATTTTCACTATACAAATTCTCCTAGTAACATGAATTAAGTCATAACTTTTAATAATTGGAATATAGTATATTTATGTATGTTAAATAAGTAAATTTGACTATAAAAAATCATCTTTGCTCATTGTTTCACAATATATATATGTATATATAAAATTAAACAATAAAAAGTGAACCAAAGGAATCTAAGAATCTTTTTTTTTTTTTTTTTTTTCATTCTCAGACGATAAATTATTCTACCTATCTAACCTTCCATGACAAATCATGAATACTTTTTATAATAGTAGTTCAACAACCTATACAATTTTGGAATATAAAAACAAATTCATTGTTTCATATTATGTAAGTTTATTATTATTAAAAGAAATTTGACAAAAATACTTTTAAAATGCTAAATAAATATAAAGCATTGACTGGCTATTATTATTATTATTATTTTTTTTAACATAATGGCATTACATTACAGCCAAGAAAATTTACATAGAGAATATTAAGGCATTTTGCTAACAAATAAGCAGATAATTTAAAATAAAAGAAAATTAGTGAACATTAAAAAAACGTTTTCAAGTCTAGTTTTAAATCTCAAAGACAAACTGCATTACAAAGCTATAAGATATATACAAGCAAATGCTATAATATATAGTTGCTCTAATTTGGGTAAAATACACTTTTTCTGTGCTTAAATAATGCAATTATTTTGCTTTTTGAAGATACGTAGGAAACATTTTAAAAGGAAAAAATATTTACCTCCCTAAAAATGGACACAGGCTATTACAGTAGCAGTCACACAAACATGTCAATGAAACATTCCAAATAAAATGACAAAGAACATAAAAATTTTAACAGTTCAGATCTGACTAATCCTCCTCCTCCTCCTCACTACTGCTACTGTGAGTCATAATCCACTCCCTGTAGGCCTGAATTTTCTGTAAGCATGGTAAAGGAAAAGAGAAGCACAAAGGTTAGTTAAATATGGTAAATTGCTTGGAAAACAGGTAAAATTGTGTTTAAGGAGTCAGAAAAATTTCAAAGCAGATTTTTCAGCTGTGACTGGGGAGTAATTATGGAAATAATAATCCATAACTTAATATACATAAGACTAAAGTTAATTGCTTGGTTCAACCCAATGTATAAAACAGTTTGATGATACCAATAAGGTATTCTAGGAACACATTAAAACTATCATCCTATATCTCTAGTAGGCAACTTTCATGGACTACTAGGAAGGCATAATAATAATGTTCTGTTTTTGGGATAGAAAGGTAAACAACGAAAGAGTTTGTTATATTAAATTATTATATATAGCATATATAATTTAGTAAACACTGAGAGCACCTATTTTTTAGAAAATGAGAAAATAAAAGGGGAAGCATTTGGAAGTAGCCATCATTTTCTAAGGGCACCATCATTAAATTACTTAGATTAAACCAAAGCAGAGGCATTTTACATCCTGTTCACATGCGATCAACTCCTTTTCCACAGTATTGGTAATTCATATATTTTAAAAGTGTTTCCAAATATAAACAATAGGGTTTTGATTCAAAAAGGCAACACTAACACCAAACAAATCACTTCTTACACATATAAGAGAGCAATGTTAACCTGTTCCCTAAGAGTGAGGATATATTTCCAAACTCTCCTCACCATTCATCCTTACTTCCTCCTAAGTTTATTAAAATAGCTTCTCAAGAAATATTTTGTTTTTTAAAAAGCCAGTTTAAAAATTATTCAGCATTCAGTCCTATAAAATGTTAACATGTCAACTGTGTTCTAATGAGGAAGGCAGAAATATGTTTCAACTATATTAGCTATAGGAGACTCCTGCAACTTTCCATTTTCCAAAGAATGATATACCGTCATTGTGTAGATTGCACATGTGCTCCTGAGTACAGCCTCTCACTGGATTGCTAGTTGTATACCGAGATGCAATTATTTTGATGCTTGAAAAACATTTTGAACACAGTATAAAATCACTTTACAACATATTGCCTATTAAATCTATGGACATATTCTATTTTAATAGATGGAAAATTCAGAGAAGGATTTACAAGTATATTTTATGCAAAATTATATACTCTACTTGCAGTGGAGGAAAATAGTAAAGCTTTAAATTATTACCCTGAACAATAAACATGACAATATTTTAAAATATCAAGGCTATAGGGAAGGACCATATGTCCACAGAGTATTATTACCACGAATATTTTCAAGTCTATACAATATAATGACTATTTGTGTATTTTCAAACAAATGATTGAATTTAGTATTCTACACAGAAACCACAAAAATACTTTTAAATTAGTATAGCCTAGTGTATGATTACTGTTGCCTACATATTTTTAAAATTCCAATTTACCAAATAAGAAAGTTGTTAAACAGATAAAATATTCTGCCCTCAAACTATTATTACAAAAATGAATTTTCCTTACTAAAAGAAGTTAGTTTTCATGTGAACTGCTTATCAAATTCTACAAGGTTTTACATATAGACTATGCAAGAATAAAGCAGGAGAAGGGCCATGGCCATTTTAGCATCTTCAAAAGAAATATCTGAAAAGCATATGAACGCAAGAATAATTCACAATAACAGTGGTTCTAATTTTTTCCCCTCATCCATGCCTAATTTGATATGAGTATTATATCTACTAGAAGCTACCAGTGAATTCATAAACATAAGTAAGTAACCTGAACAGAAATGGCCTAATTAAATAAGTACCACCAATTATAAGGGTCTTTAAGAACATTGCCTTTCAACAAATCTTGCAAATCCAGTGCAGAACTAAGAATACCCTATAAAAAGATTGGATTCACTACAAGTCCTACATAAAAAGTTACCAAAAGCTTTTCTTTGTACCCAATATACTGAAACAGCCGTACGAAGTTTGTAAATTTAAGACTAAAATCTACTGTTGGCTTTCACTTGCAAAGTCATGCATTAACTGTTTTCATATCAAACTTTTTGAGGCCTGTAAAAAAGAAAAAAAAATCTTATAGTAAATAAATGTACATTAAATCTAAGTAAATGTAAGAAACTTATACATGGAATTAAGTAAAACATATAAAAGCCCAAATAATCTATTATATATTTAAAGCACTATTACAAAAAACAAAACAAAACAAAAAAACTAATGCAACTAAATTAACCTTAATATATAAGCTATTTCTTCACCTGCAACATTTGATTTCCAGTACCATCCCTCAATCTGTAAGGTCTGATAACTCCGTCTTCATTAAAGAACCGAGGGGGTCGCAAACTTGCCACTTCATCAGATGTCTCTGTAGCCCTAGAGGAAAAAAATATAATTTTAAAATTTATTTAAAACCTCAAATACTGTATAAAATACACTAAAAAGGATCTTTTGGATAAAATATGAATATCACATCACTATGCTATTTTGAAAACTTGTCAAAAATAATGTACGTTCTCTAGAAAAATGCAGAACTATAAAGTTTGTTTATAGATTTTCTTAGACTTTCTAGGTAAAAAAAAATCAGCAAGTATAACAGCTTTGCTTCTTTTTCCCAGTTGATACTTTTAATTTTATTCTTTTTTTAGTATGCCATCTATACATCTAGTACAATACTAAATACAAAAGAAGACTTCAGGCATCCTTGTCTCATTCTTGACTTTAAGTTTCTAAAACTTTCCATGAAGTATAGACATAAAGTTACTTTTTTAAAGATTTATTTATATTTATTTATTTACTTATTATTATTATTTTTTTTAGATTTTATTTATTTATTCATTTATCCCCCCCCTTGTTGCTTGTGCTCGCTGGGTCAGCTAACCACGCCGTGCGGGCGGGCTTGCCTTCACCAGGAGGCCCCGGGAACCGAACCCGGGGCCTCCCATATGGTAAACGGGAGCCCTACTGATTGAGCCACAGCCGCTTCCCTTTATTTATTTATTTATCCTCCTCCCCACCCCTCACTATTTTGTGCTCGCTGTCTGCTCTTTTTGTGTTCTTATGTGTCTGCTTGTCTTCTCTTTAGGTGGCACTGGGAACCAATCCTAGGATCTTCTGGAGTGGGAGGGAGGTACTCAATCTCTTGTGCCACCTCAGTCTACTGCATCTCTTACTGTGTCTCCTCTGTGTCTCTTTTTGTTGCGTCATCTTGCTGCACCAGCTCTCTGCACAGGCCAGCACTCCTGTGTGGACCAGCATCCCCCGTGGGCCAGCACTCTGCGTGAGCCAGCTTCCTTTCACCAGGATTACCTGGGAATTGAACCCTGGACCTCCTATATGGTAGACGGGAGCCCAGACACTTGAGCCACATCCATTTCCCTACTTGTTTTTTAAAGACACCTTTTATCAAGCCAGGAAAGTTCATTTCTGCTCTTAATTTCCTTTTGGTCCTTTGTTATCGTTACTGTTTTTTAAAAATCTTGAATGATCAGTAAATTTTAGCTAAGATTTTTTTTTTTTCCTGGTCATTGTTGTGATCATAGTATTTCTTTCTTAAAAGTCTTATAATGTTGTAATTATATTATAAGGCTTTCTAATGTTCAAATATATTCACATTCCTCATAAGCTCTACCTGGGTTGATGTGTACTATTTTAAACATATACATGCATTGTTGAATATTTTATTTAACATTTTTTTACTGTGATAAGAATGGTTAAACTATTTATTTGTTCATTCAACAAATATTTATTATAAGCCTACCACACAAGGTATCCATACATATGAATATATCCAAGACACTATCAAGAAAGTGAAAGACAAACCACAGAAGGGGAGAAAATATGGTGTAGTGTTCAGAATATATAATGAACTCTCATAACGCAAAAATAAAAAGACAAATAACCCAATTTAAAAATGGGCAAAAGATTGGAACAGACATTTTTCCAAAGAAGATATACAAATGGCCAATAGGCACACGAAAAGATGCTCAACATCATTAGTCATTAGGGAATACAAATCAAAATTATAATGAATTAATGCAAGGTGTTAATAATAGGGCAGTATATGGGAATCCTGTATTCTGTGCATGATTGTTCTGTAAGCCCACAACTTCTCTAATTAAAAAATAAAACCCCTGAAATACCACTTCACACCCACTAGGCTGGTGATAATGGAAAAAAGAGCACAGAAAAGTGTTAAGAGGATGTGGAGAAAACGGAACTTTCTACATTGTTAGTGGGGATGTAATATGGTACAGCCACTGTGGAAAACAACTGGGCAGTTCCTTACTGTGGCAGTTTTAGATTATTTTTGAATTCCAAAAAGATTATGTTTGTAAACTGGTCTGTTTCTTTGGACATGATACTCTTTGTGTTAAATTCAAAGGCTTTATGTTTACTTGATTAAATCAAGATTAGGGCTTTGATTCGATGTTATTAGGGTATACAGGGTTGAGTCCCCGCCCCTTGGTGGGCTATATAAATGGATGCTCAATTAGGAACACAGAAGTAGATACCGGAGAAGAGACATCTTCATATACACAGCAGAGGCCCTGGGGAAGAGATGAGCCATTTGCCTGATAGTTTACAGCTGACCTTGTGAAGAGAACAGAGCAGCTGAGTCCGGAAAGAAACGAACCCCTATGCCAGCCTACAGCAGAGATAGGAAGAAGCTGGACCCATGGAGCCTTAAGAGGAAAGAGGAAGGCTGAGCCTTAGCAGATATTGCCCGCCTCTTGCTTCAACACATGGCAACAGATTTTGGTAAGGAAGTACCTCTTATGGTACCTTGAGTTGGACTTTTTAGGGCCTTTTAACTGTAAGCTTCTACCCCCAATAAATACCCTTTATAAAAGCCAACAGATTTCTGGTACTTTACATCAGCACCTCTTTGGCTGACTAACAACACTTACCTAGTTAAACAGAGTTACCATATGGCCCAGAAATTCCACTCCTAGAATTCCACTCAAAAGAACTGAAAACACATGGCCATACAAAAGTTTGTACACAAATATGCACAGCAGCATTGATAATAGTAAAAAAGGGGAAACAGGTAAACAAAGGTGGTATATCTCAAACAATGGAATATTAACCAGTCATAAAAAGAAGTACTGATATAAATTACAACATGGATGAATCCTGAAGACATCATAATCCTAAGTGCAATAAGCCAGACACAAGAGGCCACATATTATATGATTCCATTTATATAAACTGTCCAGAATGGGCAAATCCATAGGGACAGAAAGTAGATTAGGGGTTGTTGTTGGCTGGGAAGGGGGGAATGCTGAGTGACTGCTAACGGGCACAGGGTTTCTTTTAGAGGTGATGCAAATGTTTTGGAATCAGATAGTGGTGATTGTTGAACATCCTTGTGAATATACTAAAAAATACTGAATTGTAAATTCACTTTAAAATGGTGGTGAACTTTATCTCAATTAATGAAAGACTTTATTAGGGTGTTTAAAGCAGTATTACAGATTATGGGGGGATTTGGAAAGGAAGTGGATGTGGTTATAAAAGGGCAACATGAGGGATCTCTGTGGTTCTGGAACTGTTCAGTATTTTGAGTGTGGTAGTGGAGCCACAAGGTATCCTATAAGAGAGCGGCAGAGGGAGATTTCACAATCATAAGAGGAGAAGGTGATGAGACCGTAGAGATTGGAGTAATGTGGCCACAAGTCAAGGAATGCCAGTTGTCACCCAAAGCTGGGAAGAGGCATGGAATGGATTTGTCCCTAGTCTCTGGAGGGAATGTGGCCTTGCTGAAATCTTGATTTTGGCCAGTGAAACTGATTTTGAATGTCTGGCCTTTAGAACTGTGAGAGAATAAATTTCTGTTGTTTTAAGTCACCAAGTTTGTGGAAATTTATTTACAAAGACCACAGAAAACATATAAGGGACCTCTCTGCATTATTTCTTATAATTGCTTATGAATTTAAAATTATATCAATAAAAACTTCACTTAAAAATAAAAAAGACTACACTGCCATCATGGAACTTACATTCTAGTTAGAGAGAAATATAAATAGGGTAAAATATGTAGTAAATTAACTAGAGATGAGCTAAGGAGAAAAAAATTAAAAAGGGAAGAGAGATATGGGGCGGGGTAAAGGTTTCATTTGAACAAAGGGAGTGAGCAATACTTCTAACTAGGGGAAGAGTATTCCAAGCAGAGGGGACTGCAAATGGTCAGGAAGTGAGAACAATTCCTGTTATAAATTCCACATATGATTTTCAAATCAAATTTATAACACTTTCATGTAAGAAGAATGGGAGAAGTTCTCTTTTCTCTTAAACAATGGTATAAGCTCACAATTGTCTTGTTTCTTGGCTTCTGGAAAACCACTTTCCACTTATCTTCCTACCTGAATGGCCATTCAATCTCCTTTGCTGGCTCTTCCTCACTCCCGCAAGTTCTAAATGTTGGTATGGTTAGCTCCCTTTTTTTTCTTTTTTCCATCCTTGTTTCCTAGGTCATCTCATCCAAACTCATGACTTTAAACATTCATTATAGTCTCACGAATCCCAAATTTTTAACTCTAGGTTGGATTTTTCTCTTGAACTTCCAATTCCTACATTCGACAACTACTTGACATCTCTATTTGGATGTCTAAGAGGCATCTTAAGCTTAATATATTAAAAATGAAACTTCTAATACCCCCTTTCCATAAAAGGAATGACATCTCTATCCTTTCAGTGGTTCAGACAAAAACTTTAGAATCATCCTGCACTGTTCTCTTTCTCTTATATACACCCCCAATTCATCCACAAATCCTGTTGTTACTACCTTCAAAATAGATGAAGAACATGACCTTTTCATACAACCTCTAGCACTATGGTTAAATCACCATCATCTCTCACCTAGATTACTGCAAAAGCTTCTTAATGCCTCTTCTGTTTCTGCTCTGGCCACTGATAAATCAATCCCTTATGTATTTTCTAATTTTTTAATTAAACTTCATCTTCAAAGAGCCTTGTTCCTTGTTGTATTTCCCATGTAGAAATCCTATGCTGCACAGACTATGAGAGGATCTTTGTAGAAGACATGTATTGCTTTGTTTATACCAGACACTGTAATATTCTATAAAGTTCTCAGCTTGATGGATATTGGACTTAAAGGGAACTCTACATTTGGACCCCAAATTATTTTTAAATTCAAGCCTAGAGTTTCAACATCTCAGGGCAGACTACCTCTCCCAAATTGAGAGAAATAAATTTAAGTTTTCCTGTTGTCTCCGCTTGCAAATAGATGGACTTTTTTCACCTTTTAATTTATCCTTTAAGACAGGCTTTCTACAGTGATTTCAGAATCAACACCTGGTGTATTATAAGGGTTCTCCAGGGAAACTGAACCGATAAGATATATTAAAGGAATTGGCAAGTCCAAATTCCTTAGGGTGGGCTGGAAGCTGGGAACTCCACTGAAGTTTTGGTGAATTCCCCAGGAGAAGGTGCCTGGCTAAACTAGAGATGGAAATTCTCCCTTCTGACTGCTGAAATCATCAGTTCTCCTTCTAAAGACTTCAACTCAATGAATGAGATGTCTCTTATTGTTGAAGGCAATCTCCTCAGTTGATTATGTATAATTAATCAGCCATAGATGCAATCAACTGACTGATAATTTAAATCCATGAACTATCCTCATAGTAACAATCAGGCCAGTGCTTGCTTGGCCAAACAACTGAATAGCACAACCTAGCCAAGTTGACACATGAACTTAAAAGTCACTCCCTGTCTGATAAAGACCCAAGTGTCTCACTGCTTATCCCAGAATAGAAAACCAAGCTTCCAGGATATTTAAGCCGATGTGTTTACCTCTTTGATTCATAGTTCCTTCTTTGTTTCTAAAATCTGTCAAATTCTCCTTCTCTAAGCTCATTCTTATGAGTTTAGTCATATTTTAAAATTTGTAAAAAATTGCTTAGCATTTCTATACATTTATTATGAGACATTTCAACTCATAAATGAAGCTGGAACTCTATTTTCAACCTTCTTTGTTTCAAGTGTGTCTTGTAAGACAAGTCAATTTTATATATATATTTTTTCATTTTCATATAAAATTTTGCATCCTTACAACCAAATGTTTAAAATCTATATTCTAATTATTTTACTTTGAATAAATCCCTATTATAAACCTTTACATATCTTTATTATATAGTCAACATTTAATTAACCACATTTGAGATAAATACTAGGTAATACTGGCAGCTCTGGGCAGAAGCTTGCATAACTCTATGTTTTGAATTCCTTATGTTTCAACGACTTTTGAGCATCTGTGATGAATCTAACTCAGCATATATTTATAAAAGTAAAGTTATAGGTAGAGGAGATTGATTTTTTTTTCCCCATCTTAATTCTAAATGATAAAACAGAAACATTCAATTATGGTAAGAACTATGAAGAAGAGCAGCTTGTAAGATGACAATCTTATCCCCATAGACAATACCTATCTGTATCAAATGGTAAGCAAGAGAAAATACAGAAGGAAAAAGATTAGGGATATAACTACCCACCTAACTTTCTAAATGAAGCCTCAGCATGAATTTATTTATTTATAGTATGTGTTACAAATTTCTAGGACAGAGAAAACAACAATGCAACCAGTAAATTTCAGTCTTAGATAAATTTAATTTGGAGGAAGAGGGAACATGTTTAAAATTACTTGCAAAAATGAAGAGAAATAGGGAGAATGGATTTTACAGTTTTGTATCAAAATAAGACCATAAAGGAAGGGTAAAAGCAAGCTGAGTTTGAAATGAGGAATATAAAATGCCATTCTTTATCAAAAAAAAAAGAAGACAGAATATTATATTTGCTAATTTTATTAACGACATATTGTGTTACACTAATGTAATATATTCCAATCAAGATAACTGAAAAGCTTGCCTAGCTTGACAAACCTTTCCTGCCAAGGGTGCTGGGAATTAGTAATGAATAGAAGAGAACTTTATATAGAATTGAAACCATGGAACGGCAGCAACTTAAAAAGTATAAAAAGGAATGAGGGGGAAGCGGCTGTGGCTCAATTGGCTGGGCTCCCGTTTACCATATGGGAGGCCCCGGGTTCAATTCTCAGGGCCTCCTACCCGGGGTCTCCTGGTGAAGGCAAGCCGGCCTGCAGGGCGCGGTGAGCGAGCTGGCGCAACAAGATGATGCAACAAAGGGAGACAAGCAGAAACAGAAAAATGCACAGCAAATGGACACAATGAGCACAAGCAGCAAGGGGGAGATAAATAAAAAAATAAAAATAAACCTTTAAAGTATTTAAAAAAAAAAAAAAAAAAAGGGAATGAGGAAGATCATTTGAAACCTGCCATACTGTAGTGCTTACAACTCAGTGCCCCAAACCAAATGGCAGATTTAATTTCTCATGACCTAAGCATTTTACCCATATTATACAGCAAAGATAATTTACCTTTTTATTCCCTGAAATGTACTGCTAGCCATGTCTATGATGCCTCCAGTTGGTCTTGCCACTGCTCCCACTAAACCTTTCCCAACACCTTTAAAGAAACCAGCTGCTCCTTCTTTTTGAGCTCCTAAGGAGAAAAAGTTTTAAACAAATGGAACAAGGATAAATAATCAACTTGGAAAGATATGGTAATATGTGTAATCCAAATAAACTACTATACTTGCCTCTAATTGGTTTTGTCACAATTCCTGTTATACCACTTACAAATCCCTAGAGAGAAAGCACAATTGAAAACTTTACAATACTCTCACATGATGTCTTAAAGAACCAACCAACTCTGGCTTACGTAAAAATTATGGAGCTTTGCTATCTAGATGCCATAGGAATTAATATTTCCTAAATATTTTATTTAAACAGAAAGTTTTTGGAGGCTACTGACATTTTGTATATATACCACCTACTGTTCTACCATCTAAATAATACTTTAAGGAGTGAGAGTATATGTCTATTTTCCTTATTCACAGAATGCAGGTTTAAAAGATATACCCTAAAACATTCATAACTCTGTGAAACTTCTTACAGAAACTAAGCCTTTTCCTCCACGAGTGATGCCTTCTCTAAGACCAGCTGGTTGCTTATTCATGGCTTCTCTTCTTTTCTGCTGGTAGTCTTCATCCATAGTCATAGCTGCTACCCCTTTAGCCATAGCACTGGTGATTTTGGAGGCAGCACCAGCTAATCCACCTAGCAGAAATTATCGTTTTAGTAAAAACAAATATGTCATTACTTTCTAGTACAATAATACTTGGTAGGCATTGTTTCTTACCAACTGCTCCACCAACTAGTGCCTTTAGTCCCAGTGCCATTCCTTCCACAAACTCTTCAGGACCCTGAATAGCTCCCTACAGGATCAAAAAGAATATAAGGTTGTATTTACTTTTTTTTTTTTTTTGAGGTACCGGGACCAGGGTTTGATCCTGGGACCTCGTATGTGGGAAACCAGAACTCAACCACTGAACTACATTGGCTCCCCTGAGCCGGATTTTTCATTTGTTTGCTTTGTTTTTAGGAGGAACCAGGGATTGAACCCGGGACCTCATGTGTGGGAAGCAGGCACTCAACCTCTTGAGCTACATCTACTCCCCTGTATTTACTTTTAAAGGTGAACTTATTGACATAAATGATGAAAGCAGTTCAGACAAAAAGAATAAAGATGTCCCAGAGGAAATTATACGAGTAAAATTTCAATTAAAGGAATTCTCAGAGATATTTCACGACATTGAAAGTACTAAAGATAAAATGCTAGAAGTTGATCTAAATTTAGAAAGTATGACAATTCACCTATGTGTAGAAAAGATGCTTGCTCCATATTGTAATGAGAAGGTAACTGGTTCAAGTTCATCTTGATAACGTCTTAATCCCTCAATGTTCTAATGTTTTACATTACAGTGTACTAAATATTAGTTTTAATATTTTTTCATTACCCTATACATTTATAACCAAGAATAATATTTTCACAAAAATTTTTAAGAGTCACAGAACAATTTTTCCCACTGATTAAAAATGCTTTGCACGGTTTCACCTTGCATGGTTATTTTTACAGCCCCTCACAACCATGCAAAGCAAGAGTACCTGGTGATCTTCCTTATGTTGTAGATTGAAGTTTATCTACCTTGTATAATCTTACACAAAAATTAAAATCCAGTATACCTTAGCAAAGTCTAGAGTTTAAATTTTGAGAGAAGAGGCAAAAATTAAAAAAAAACAACTAACATACACCCCAAAACCTACCTTTGTTCATAGGAAAACAATGATTTTTTTGCATGTTTTCTAAAATCTATTTACACCTATACCTCAAGTTAAAAATAGGAATCCATTATCATTCAATTCAAAAATATTAGTGTAATATGTCACATAACACCAAGATAACTATTTTACCTGATAAGGTTCATAAAAAAATGCTTCTACACCTTCAGAAAATTCTCTAATTAAGCCAAAGGGATTTCCCAAAACTTCAAGTCCAAGAATGAGTACATACATCTGCTTAATGGCCTAAAAAAGGAAATATGAACATAAATCAATATAGATGATTAGACCTAATATTTTTTCTTATGGGTTATTCAGTATGCACATATAGTTTTTTCAAGCTAACATCCTTATTACCAATTTCAATAACTAAACATTTTCCCTTATTCATCAAAATTCTTATTTTTAAAAAGCAATTTGATATTATAGTATTGGAGATAATAACATTATAGTTACATATATAAAGCTTTAGAATATTTAAAATGTGTTCATTTTTTTAATTTATTTTTGTGTGTGTGTGTTTTTAATTTTTTTTTAATGTGTTCACTTTTACAACTCTGTGTGAAAGTTATTACTACTGTGATTTTATAGAATGGAGAAACATGTAGGTCAGATAATGCCCAGGGTCACGGAGCCAGTAAATGGCAAAACTGGGAGCATGCTCAGTGATCTGTCCACTAAACCACAGATGCTTCAGATCATCTTGAAGTTATATCATAAAATAGAGTAATCTTTCCAGAAGTGGAAAAAAAATTCCATTAAAATAATTTATACAGCTAACTAAAGAATTCAATTATATGAAAAATGCCCTGTGCTCATCAATTAGCTACTAATTAACAGTTTTCGTTGAACTCACTTTTAAATTCTAAATAAATGTAGTAAATTAATATTTTATTTAAAGACTTATTTATTTATAGTCCACACTAATCCAGGAAATAATTTCTGGGGAAAAAAATCAAAATATTGCTTAGACTCAATTTTTTCCTACTATTCTGGGGTAAAAAAAAATGTTTAAATTTTTGAAAATGGCTATTTACTCCCTTTCCAAATCTACATTACATATGTATACACACATGAAACACACATAAGTTTCATTAGTCTTATCACATTGTCCCTTTGTAAGACAATCTCAGACAAACCTGTTTTGAATAGTGTCTTATTACTTCAGACTGCAGTTCAGGTGTTGTGTGGAACTGATAGTTGAGTTCAAAAAATGCAAGCCTGAAAAAAGACAGACAAATGTACCCATATATGTATGTGTATGAAGAGAGAGGAGAAAGAATGTTGTTAATATTAACAAATGGTTTAATTTTCTCCAGAATTTTTCTCCTAATCTTTGCCTTCTAGTACATTTTCTCACATCAATCAGAAAAATCTACTATTTTATATATATCTCTGTACATTTTGATCAAAGAACACTGAGAATCTAATACATGCTTTGGATCTTCTCCTCAGATAAACCACTGATATAAACAAATTTTCATATAACTTAAGGGGCTTCTGAGGGCCCCTGAATCCCATTTTGGACCACTATCGGAATATTTCGCAACTGTTTTGTCATGGCCTGTGTATATTTGACACACTGAGGTAAATGGAAGAGGTTGCTCAAGAATGGCAGGGTTCAGTTGCTTCAGGTCCTGCCTGGTCATCCCAACAGCTGAAGAATCAGCTCAGTGTACTTATAACGCATTCACAGCATTTACCTGATCCAGTAACTGGGAAGTTATATGCTAAGGGATACAAAGTCATCAAAATTAGATATCTTATTTCTGGTGTCCTCAAACCTATTTTATTTTACTTTTACCTGATTTTATCTAAGTTTAGCTAGTTTTACTTGACTCATTAAGTCTTGATACTGTTCTCAAATGAGTCAGTTCTAGATGCTACCGGAAAAGGTCATTCTGTTCTATAGTCTCAAACTTTTGAGTCTCTTTGATAAGATACTCTAATAGCTTCCCATTATGACTTACAATAAAATGTAAATTCTTGACTGTAACTTTAAACTGACCCCTTATTTCTCTTGTCACTGCATTTATTCTGTTCTTCTAGTCACAAACACTTGAAAGATCTTGATCCTATTGGCCTCTAAAGCACATCTTTCAAGTACCACACCTTTGGGCACACATATCTTAAGAATTCTTCCCTAGGCCAGAAAGACCGTATCCTTATATAATGCACAAACTTGCATGGTCCATGGTCTTCTTAAGGAAATTATTTTACAATTATTCTGTTATTTATTAGTTAAGGGTTAATAAGAAGTATGTTTGGTATTATTTAAATTATTCCATTCAAAAGTAAAAACTTTATTTTGCTTATAATCTCCAACATATTTACACTGTCTAAGCTAAAGAGTGTTAGATAAATATAAAGTGTACTTTTCATTAATTTATATATCTGAATATTAAACATACTTAAAAACAACATCTTGTACATCTGTAAGAGTGGCACCAATACTCTTCAGCAAAAGATTTAAAGAATGAACTGGAATCAGTCCTCCACGTCGTTTTGAATCTTTAGTTTCTTCTCTACCTGAACTCAGTGAAACACTTAAATGCAACTAAAGAGAGAAATATTTGTAAGTATTTTCCTCATATTGACAATTAAATTTTTAAAAATCAGTTTCATTTTAAATTCATTACACTATAAATATTTTTAAATTTACTTGGATTATGTCAGTAAGTGGAAATTTGAAGGAATTTAAAATATAATATAGCTCCTTTTACGAAATATGTAATTCAAATATTTAAGATTTCATGATATTTAGTTCAATCCCATTATTAACTTTTATACATTAATAACAAAGTTGAAGTTGCTGAAAATTCTTACCTCAAAAGCTGTACATTTCAACTACTAAAATTAATATAGTGAAACCAGATAAAAAACACTTTATGTTGTATATACATACTGTATATATGCTTGTGTAATAATGTTTTTCAAGTGTTACATAACACAGAAATTGTATGGTAAGAACTAACTTACATTTAGTTTTATTTGATCTTTAATTCTTAAATCAAGGCTGCTTTATAAATTAATTTGAAAAATAATATGTACATAAAATACACAACATTTTTAAAAGTGTCCCAAAAAGCTAAAAAGAAAACTAAGGTAAAATAATGTCAAGTCAAGATGTAAACATATGTTGTAGGTGGTCCCACTATTATTTTCACATGGTAAAAAATTATTAGAAGGAAAAAAAATTAAAAGTACCGTTTGTTATTTATCTGTATTTGTAATTGCAGAGTGACAGTATTTATATACTATTAAAGATCGTAATTTAAATTCTATACTGCCCACATCTGATTAAATCAATTTGCTATTTATTACCTAGATTAGCAAGGAAAATGAAAATGGGTTATTTTTACCTTACCTTGATAGGAGATATATGAAAGTATTCATAGAGACTGACTTGTGATGTACCTACTAAGGAAACTGTTTTATATTCTTCTTGGAAAGCTTCTATATCTTTATGAAAAAGTTCAACCTATAAAGAACATAAAATGTTAAGAAATGAGGAGACCAATCTATATGAGGAATTTAAACTAATATCCCACACATTGCAGAAAATTCCTCTATTATATACATACTTGTGGCAGTTTGAAATTATTTTATGAATCCCAAAAAGAGAAAGATTATGTTTGTGGCCTGGTCCACTCCTATGGGTGTGAGACCTTTTTTCAACTGGACTACTTCAGTGAGATGTGACTCAGGTTGCATCTCCGCCCTTTTGCTAGGTCCAATAAAAAAATGGTCACACACCAGAAAAGAGAGCTCTGTCATTTTTATTCTACCATGTTACAGAAAGGAGAGGCTTAAGCAGGGAGAGATGAGCCATTTGCCTGATAGCGTGCAGGTGAAATTGGGAAGCAAGCGGAGCAGCCGAGCCTGAGAGAAAAGCCCAGTTAAGAGACAAGCCCTATGCCTGGCTGCCCTCAGCTGAGCTCTGGAAGATAGTACAGCCTGGAGGAGAAGGCAGCGACCAGGCAGAGATTGTCCACCATTTTGCTTCAATACGTGGCAAATGACTCACTGAGAAGGCACCTCTTACAGTGCCTTGAGTTAGACTTCAGTCTTGGAACTGTAAGCTTTCAACCTAAATAAATACCCTTTATAAAAGCTAACACATTTGTAGTACTTTGTGTTGGCAGCCCTTTGGCATACTAAAACAATACTCAACACATTTCTCATGATAGGAAAGCTATCGTCTCACAAGGAAAATTACTATATTTGTGAGTTCTCTCTGCCACTCACAAATTGATAAGCACATGTTTTAGGGTTTCTATCCAAGCGACTATAAGAAGCCACTAAGCTTTTTGTCACCTTACTATAGATCATACAGCTCTTCATGTTACTACAGATTATATTCCCAAGGTCCCCTAATCCATTTTATCAATATTCTCTTGGGAATATTTGTTTCTTTAAACACACTCATTTGGTCCACTTGGAGCTATTTGGGAAATGCCTTACTGAAATCTAAAGGCCAATAATATAACCAAGAGGGGGAAGGTGCTGAAAATTTCACATGAAGTGATTAGTACATTGCTCTTGATAATCAACACTTATTTTCTAAACACCCACAGATCTAAACTTTTCTATGTGTTAAGAATTGGCCTGACATTCATATTTTGTTAACCTATTAACAATATATTAAACTTGTAAGAAATATTTTTGGAGATCAACTTCTGACATGACATTGTGAGGAGCTCTGTTGTTTTATTTAAACAACAAAACAACACTTTAAAGACTCTGGGAATGGTCCTAAAGGGATAACAGCAAATGAAGAAATATCTACTTAAGAAAATCTGTATGAAATTCCAGTAAGACAACTGAAAGCTGTGATATCCGAATGAAGACTGCCCTCTTTCCCCACCATCAAAGTTCAGTGAGGCAGAAAATTCCACTCCAGACTGCTGCAGCCAAGAACACAGGGCTCCCTCTCCCTCCACCTCCCAGTCAGAGGATTTTCTTCACAGGAGGATCAGGATGTCAAGCACTTCTCATCCTGCCACCAGCTACCTGTTGCCAAGGCTAAGTTCCAGGGGAGTGCAGTCATGAGGTGGGGCTCCTTTCTTCTGCTTAGCCCCCACTCACGAAATGGATGGTCTATTTTTGATGCAGCTCCCCTGAGAATACTCAGGCTCCGACAGACCTTGCTTTGGCTCCTAATACAGTAGTTTCATACCAGAGAGCCAAGAAGAGAAGATCTCAAAGATGCCCTCCCTCCTGAAGCACTCAAGCTTCTATAGTGGGGTGGTCACTCAGAAGCTAGCTCAGAGATTTTGCCTTGAGGGAAAGTAGGCATTAAAACAGACGGCTTCTGATCTCTACCTCAAAGAAACTGACTTTATTTGCAATAGAGTATGGAGATGTTCACCATTAAAGGTGCTCTCAAAAATAATGGAGGATATGGTGAAAGGCAATTGGGAGGAGAGCTGTAGATTCAATGAAGATATATGGTAAAATTTAGGTCAGCTAGTTTGCAGTAGAGAACCAGGGAAAGAGACAATGGAGAAGAGCCCTCTTGCAGTCAGAAAAAATATCAAAGGCTGACCTGAACTATTTCTTCAAAGGAGCCCAAATTTGATCAGAGTTGGCTATAGAATAATTTATACCCCAACACACTGTTGAAAACAATGAACAATCAATTGGCTTTACAGCGGGGGTGTGGTCAGGAAAAAAGATGAAGAGAGAGCTGCCAAAAATCATCTCAGGGTGTCTGTGGGCATGCCCAAAGCTGTGCCTCCCCTAAAACATCAGAAGCTTAACACAGCAACAGGGCTAGGAGTGGTGGGTTGGGGAGACTTCACTAAAATAATACATTAAGTCACTAAACAAATAATCAAACAAAAATTAAAAGCCCCAGAGGGGAAGAACAGCATTAGAAGTTGCTATATTATCTAATATGTGCAGTTTCCAACAAAATAAGACATGCAAAGAAACAAGAAAGTAAGACCCATAAACCAGGCTGGGAAAAAAGCAGGCAACAGAAACTGCCTGTGAGAGTGACCAGATGTCAGATTTAAAAGAAAAAGACTTGAAAATAACCATTATAATGTGTTGAAATAACTGAAGGAAATGATGATTAAAGAAGTAAAGGAAGACATGATGATGTCTCAGCAAATAGAGAATATCAATAAAGAGATGGAAAATTGTAGGAAAAAATCAAATGGAAATTCTGGAGTTGAAAAATACAATATTGAAATAAAAATTTCACGAGAGGGGCCCAACAGTAGAGTTTAACTGGCAGAAGAAGGAATTAGCAAACTTGAAGATAGATGGATAGAGATTATACAAGCCAAAGTATACAGACAAAAAGAGAATGCAGATGAACAGAGGCACAGAAATGTGGGACACCAATAAGCACAACAACATATGAGTAAAGGGAGTACCAGAGAGCGAGAAGAGAGAGGAAGGATCAGAAAAAATTAAGAAACAGTGGCTGAACTCTCCCAAAATTTATTGAAAAACACTAATCTACACATCCAGGAAGCTCAACAAACTCCAAGTAATTGAATAAACACCTAGAAAGTCACAGATAGACACATCATAATCTTGAAAGAAGCAAAAGAACAATAACTCTTCTCTAACAAGTTAAATGCTTTAAGATAAAACAGGTGACTTCTTGGTAGAAATAAAGGATGGGAGTAAGCAGTGGGATAACATTCAAGTGCTCAAAGAAAAAACTGTGAGAAAAGAATCCCATATCTAGCAACACTATGTTACAAAAATGAAGGTGAAATGAAGACATCACCAGATAAAAACTGAGGAAAATTGTTGCTAACAGACTCGACTTAATATCATAAAATAGGTTCTTCAGGCTGAAAGCAAGTGACCCTAGAGAGTATTTCAAATTCACATGAAAAACAAAGAGCACTGGTATAGGGAAGACAATGCAAATGCATACTATTTCTTCTTTCTTGTATCAAGTGATCAAAAAAGCAACTGTATAAAATAATATTATAATGTATTATTGGTCTAAACCTACATAAATGAAGAAAAAAAAGTACCAATAACAGTATAAAGGAGGTAGGTGGGAGAAAAGCTGTACTGGACTAGGGAAATTACTAGACAGTAAAACAATAATTATAACAATGTGTTGTAGGATTTGTGCCATTAATAGATATAACATGTACCACAATGTTACTACAAAAAGGGGAAAAGGGGAAGAGAGCTACATAGGAATAACTTGTCTAGATCTCCTGGAATAAGCCAGTATAAATCTAAATCTGAATCTGATTCTGATAGTTAATTGTACATGGTAAATCTTGGAGAAACCGCTGAATAAAAAACCTCTAAGAAATATAGTGGGAAAATCATTTTAAAAATTTAAATGCTTCAAGACAAAATATTCACTCAATGAAGCACCAAAGAAGGGAGAGAATAACAAAAAAGACATGAAACACAGAAAATGAAAAATAAAATGGTTGATATAATTTCAACTATATCAAAACTAACATTAAGTGTGAAGAAACAATCTAATCAAAAGGCAGAGTGTTAGACTGCATTAAAAAACATGATCCAACTATATGCTGTCTATAAAAGACACACTTTAAATGCAAAGACACAACAGATGGAAAGGATGGAAAAAGATATACAAACAGCAACCACAAGAATGCTGGAGTGACTATACTGATATCAGACAAAATAGACTTTAAAACAAAAAATGTTACTACAAAGAGAAATATAATGATAAGTGTCAATCCATCAGAAATATAAAACAATTATTAACATATATGCACCTAAAAGCAGAGCAACAAAATTCATTAAGTAAAACTGACAAATTAAGAAGGGAGAAATAGACAACTCAACAATAATAGTGGAGACTTCAATACCCCAAGTTCAACAATGGATAGAACAATTAGCAGAAGATCAACAAAGAAACAGAAGACTTGAGCAACACTATAACTCAATTAGACATAAGAGGCATCTATAGAACACTCCAGGCAAAAAGAGAAGAATATACATTCTTCTCAAACGTATATGTAAAAATTTTCAGGATGGAGCATAGGCCATATAAGAAACCTCAATATATTTAAAGAGATACAAATTATACAAATTATGTTCTCTGATCACAATGTAATGAAATTAGAAATCAGAAACATAAAACATTGGGAAACTTACAAATATATAGAAATTAACACATTCCTAAATAAAATAATAAGTGCTGACAAGACTGTAGAGAAATAAGAACTATCACATACAGCTGGTAGGGATGCAAAATGGTACAAGTGCTTTGGAGAACAGTCTGGCAGTCCTTAAATAATTAAACATAGAGTTATCATACAGTACAGTAATTCTATATCTAGGTATATATCCAAGAGAAATGAAAACATTTTTCAACACAGAAAACTTGTACACAGATGCTTGTAATACAGCAATGTTCATTATAGCTAAGAGATGGACACAACTCATGTGGCCATTAACTGAAAATGGATAAACAAAATGTGGTATGTCTGTTCAATAGAATATTACCCAATCATTAAAAGGAATGAAGTACTGATACAGGTTACACCATGGATGAATCCTGAAAACATTATGCTAAGTGAAAGAAGCCTGTTAAAAAAAGACCACATATTATGATTCCAGTTATATGAAGTGTCCAGAATAGGGAAAAAAGATAAAAAGTAGATTAGTGGTTTCTTAGGGCCAGGAGCAATAGCTAAAGAGTACGGGGTTTCTTTTCGAGATGATGAAAATGTTCTAAAATTGACTGTGGTAATGGCTGCACTTATCTATGAATATCATAAAAGTCATTAAATTGTATGTCTTAAAAGAGTAATTTTATGGTATGTGACTCATATCCCAAATAAAACTATATGAAAAAAGTCAGTTTAAGACCACATATCATATGATCCATTTATCTGAAATGTACAGTGCAGGCAAATTCATAGAGACATAATGTAGATTAGGGCTGGAGTGGGGGTGATGGCTAAATGGTATGGAGTTTCTTTTGTAGGTAATGAAATTGTCCTAAAATTAATTGTGGTGATAGTCACACAACTTTGTGAATATACTAAAACCCACTGAATTGTACAATTTAAGTGGGTGAATTGTTTAATATGCAAACTATTTGCCAATAGAGCTGTTACTAAAAAGAAAAAAAAAGGAAAAAAGGTATAGTTTACCTTGTCTCTAACCATGCAATTTGTCCTTAAGAATTTATTCTATGAGGGTATATTAAAAAAAGAGACCGTATTTCAACCACTCTATTGCTGTGATTTTATGGTCTTTCGATCAGACATGAAGAGATAATTATCTTTTTATTTGCCTTACCCCTTCTCTCATCAAATATCCTAGTCCTACCCAAACTTCTAAATAATTAATTAAAGCAAAAGCTTATAAAGTAACCCAAGACAATAAAGAAAAATAAGACTAGCAATGATGTGAACATGATTGATTACCCTCTCCCCTCTACTACTGGCCCAAAACATTTCCTCCTATTTGCTAACTCACTTTGCAAAGGCTGTTATTTGTCCTGCTTCTGTCTTCCATAATTAGATAATAGGAATCTACCAGTGTACTCACTATAATACATACTAAAATATTCGAAATCATAATTTTAAAATGAACCAAAACCATTTTGATGCCGCCTTTAAGAATTTATAATAACATTAAAATTTTTAGTCCTCTCTTTTCCCTAATCCTTCCCATTAAGTGCTAGGATGGTAAGTCTTACCTCTGTTTTTTCAGTCACCTCAGCTTCTGCCATAAGTTCTGCTAAAGCATACACAAATCCAAGATCTAACCTGAGATCCATTTCTTGGATCAACACTTTGAAATACCTATATAACAAAGTAGAAAACATTTAAAAAGTGTCAATTAACTGCATTAAGATAACTAGATAAGGAGAAAAGTATTAGAGAAATAGAATGTTAAAACTTAGAATTTTTAAAATGAATAAAAAAAAATCAAAGCAATACTGTTCATAATAGCAAAAAACTAGAAATATCCAAATGTCCACAGAGAGAAAATGGATAAACTGTGGTATATAGCCATACAAAAGAATATTATACATCAGTGATAACAGACTATAGCTACATTCAACATTAATAAATTTTAGTAGAAATATTGAATGAAAAAAGCAAGGCCCAGGAGTCTATGTACACTTTGAAACAATTTTTTAAAAACTAGAAGCAAACAAAAACTATATAATATTATGTTTAGGCACATACACACAATTAAAACAAAACTGTATTATTTAATCAAGCAAGGGAATAAGGATGATGTTTATCCTGGTGATAGAGTAGGGGAAGAAAGAGGTAAGAGAGTAATAAAGAGACAGATGTCACTGTCAATGTTGGAAAGTGAATGAATATGAAAAAAATATTTCTACCTTATTCCTAAGACAGTATACAGTCACTACAGACAAGTTAAGAGAGAAACAAACAAACAAACAAATAAAAAAAAATATCCACAACCCAGAAACAAGCACAGTTAATACTTAGGTATATTTCATCTAGAACTCTCTGACTCTTCAAGATTATAAAATAATAGACTTTTTTATGCCAAATATAATTTAATCTTTTGCATTTAAATCTTTGATTCATCTGAAATTTATTTTTTAACAGTATAATTAACAATATATTTAAATCAAAACATTAAATGAAACACAAATCATTTAAGACACTTACTTAATACGAGATATCTGAGAATGCCCTGCAGATCTCATAACAATACTGACATCTGTAAAGGGCTTTGGTGCTGTAAAGGTTAATAATCACGATTAATCACATGGTGCTTTAAGCAAAGGAAAAATATTTTCTTGCAATATACTGTATATCACAATGTACAATAAGTTCATATACTAAATCATGAGTACCAATTTAAATTACTATTTGCAAGATTCATTATTATCTCAATTTTCAACTCCAGGAATTTATTTTTAATTATCTGTATTCACTCTAAGGATAGCTAATTCTTTAGAGATTTTATAACAGAAGCAAGCATTACAATCACCAGGGAAACCTAGTAAAAATACAGATGCCAGGGTCCTGTTCCAGACTTCCAGGTGGAGGGGCTTGGGCATATATACTGGTCAAAAAGCTTCTGAGCTGAATATGAAGAGCACATCCTACATAGTTTACCAGCCAGTGGTATGTATGTAGGGGTAGGTATGTGGGGGAGACGCAAAGCAAAAGGGGAGTGAAATATAATAATGGGGTGGGGGTAAAGTGGGGAGAAGAGGGAATAGTCAAGAAAGAAAAAAAACAAAGGGGAAGAAGAGGGTAGAAGAAAGGAGTTGTCAGTTATTCCCATCTGGAGAACATAAGAGTTTCTGTTGTTTGAAAACACTCTAAATTTAAACCTCCTCAGTATTTATTCAAAGGTTTTAATGAAATCAGGGGTTTGCAAATGAAAAATCTGGTTTTTATTAAATTAATATTTCTAAAATTTAAATATGTATTTCTAATTAGTTTTTTTGTACATATTCCCCCAGAGTTTTGATAAAGTTAGTTGAATCATTACTGGCCCTTTTCAAGCAATTTAATTTTCCAAGATCCTACAGGAATGAAATTGGCAAATGGTTTTATTTATATTTTTATAGTTAACTAAATAAAATAGCTAATACAAATGTTTTCATGGCAATCAAAAAATAAAAACAAACCTGAATCCATAGTGACCGACTTGGGGGGTTTAATAGGATAAAAAACAAATGGAAATATAGCACCATGTATCTGGTTTTGGATCTAAGAAAATAAAAAAACAGGATAGTATATTAATATGTTAATTATACAAGCTAACTAGAATAACAAGATTTAAGAAGTATATAAGGAATCCAAAAGTCTAGTCCAACTCTGAAACTGAAGTACTAGACAAAACAGACCACAGGAATATATTCAGTGTCTTATTATGTCTTAATATGTTTCTTTAAGAACATAATTTGCATTGTTTTAGAAAGACTAACCTGTATTCTGTAAATTTGAACTCTAAATGATGACTGATGTGCAGATGTGCTATATTCCACTTTTAATGCTGGAAGATAATTTCTTCGGATAGCTATTATATGTGGTTGCAGAATTTTCATGTTACCGCCAGTAGGAGTTAAGCGAACCTGAAAAACATGTCCCATCCCCCCCCAAAAAAACCATGAAATTTCTGTTTATCCATAATAGACTAAAATTAGAAATTATACAAAAAAAACCTTTTAAGATAATACTAATTAAAATAGTTGGGGAAATATTTAAGTTCAGATCCATGTTCCATAAAATTCACATATTCATATAATCATTATAGCTTGGCTATAATCACTTTTTGCATAAGTTTACTAAAAATAAAGTTAAAATAATAAAAGATAAAATAAAATAAAAATAATTTAAAAAATAAAATGAATAAAACAAATTTATATAATAAAAATAAAATAATTTATTGGTTTCTTGTAAACCCCAAGGAACAGATCATTAGCATCTGAAGACCAAGTATGATTTCTTAACAGATAACCACCCCTTTATATGAACTACATATGATAGGACTAATTATGTTCAATTTGTTTTGTAAGGCAACCTAATTTTCCTTTAAAATTTACTTATGATTCATGTACTTAGAACTGACATACACTAAAACTTCAAATAAGTACTAAAAATATTACCGGAATGTTAGTGTCCATCTCAATAATCTTATCTTCTGCAGGTGAAGACTCAGTATATTCCTTAAATTCTTTCTCTAACTTTTCAGTTTGCTTTACACTCAGGGGTTTCCATCTTGCCTTTTTCTTGGGCTTTGTCTCCCAAACAACGTCGGAACTTATATATAAAAGCAAAAATCATGGGGCTAATTTATAAACATTTTCATTTTAACAGGTTTATCACATGAATTATAAAATCTTCAGTAAAATTTTGCATGCTTCATTCTAGCCGGGGAGTGACAGACAATAAATAGTAAAAATCACAAGTAAATCTGAATATAGTAGAAGGTAAAAATACCAGGATAAAAGGAGGATCTGGAGTATTGGAATATATGAAGTGGTGGGGGTCGCGGTATTAAACTGGGGCCTCACTGAGAGGGTGAGATTTTACCAAGTTTGAAGGGAAGTGAGACAGTCATATAAGAGATAATAAGAGAGGAACATTTCTGGTAGAGGGAATAGCCAGAGAAAAGACTCTAAATAAAGCAGGAACACACTTGTAGCATATGAAGAAGAGCAAGGAGGCTGGCATGGCTGGAACATATTAAGTAAGGAGAAGGGTAAAAGATGAAGTAAGACTGGTACAGGTAGTGGGAGGGCAAATAATGTAAAACGTTATAAGACATTATAAGGACTCTGAGTTTTATTCTAAGTGAGATAAGGAACTATAAAAGGGTTATGAGAAGATTAGTGATATGATCTAATGCTTTAAAAATACACTGTGTAGTGGTATAAGGAGAAAGAAAGAGGGGGGTCACGGCTAGAAGCAGGAAAACCTGTTAGAAGCGTAGTGCAGTAACCAGAAGAGAAATGGTGATGGATATATTCCATCTGACTAGGTGGTAACAGTAAGGAAGTAAAAAGTGGTCAGATTCTATGTTATTTTGAAAGTAGAGCCAATGCAGAACTGATGAATGGATTAGATTTGATGTGTGGGAAGGAGGAATCAAAGATGATTCCAAAGTTTTTGGCAAGAGCAACTAAGAAGAATGCCATTGTATTAAGAGTCAGATGGGAACCAGTTTTGGGTAGGAGGAGGAAATGAGGAGCTTGGTTTTGTACATATAAAGCTTAAGAAATCTCTTATCGGGGACGGATGTGGCTCAAATGGTTGGGCGTCCGTCTCCCATATGGAGGGACCCAGGTTCGATCCCTGGGACCTCCCGGTAAAAAAATAAAAAAATAAAAAAATAAATCTCTTATCTGTGTGGAGATTTTATGTAGGCAATTGCATATATAAGTCTGGAGTTCAGAGGACAGGTCTGGCCAAAGCCATAAATTTGGGAATTTTGGGCATGTAAGCGGTATGTAAAATCATAAAACTGAAACAGACAGAAGAAAAGAGGGCTAAAGTCTAAGAGGTTCAAGGCACCCAGTTAAGCTGTTGAGAAGACAAGGAGCCAACAAAGGAGACTGGGAATGCTGGGACAGGAAAAAAACCCAAGATGGTGAGGTATTCTGGAAATCAAGTGCAAGAAACTGCATCAAGGAGAAATGTGTAAAATATTATGTAGTCGAGTAATATGAGAAATCAGAACTGTACACTAGATTTGGTAACAGTGGTCAATGGTGATCTTGACAAGATCAGTTTGACAGTATATTGAGCACAAAGCCTTTTTAGAGTGGTTTAAGAGAAAATGGGTGAAAAGGGGTTACTGGATGTGAATATATTAAAACTCTTTTGTAAAAAATAACATTTTGGAGAAATTTGGCTATAAAGTTAAGCAAAAAAAAAAAAAAAAAAGGCAGTATGTAGGAAAAGTAGGCTCAAGAGAATTTTTTTAAAAGTTCAGATACATGACATTGACAGGAATAATCCAGTACAGAGCCAAAAATTGCAAGTGTAAGAGAGAGAAGAGAATTGTTGGATCAATGTCCCAAGTGGGCAAGAAGGAATGGAATGTGGTGCAAAAAGTAGAAAAACTTGTTTAAGTAGAAGCACATATGATATTATCTATGGCAACTACAGGGAAGTACAAATGCTGGTAGGTAGGAAGTTGTGGTATTTGGGGGAGCGGTGTTTTGGAAGTCCTGTTTTGACTGTTCCAATTTTCTTAGTGAAGTAGAATGTAAGCTGAGAGAGAGAGGAGAAGGAAATATTAGGGGCTTGAGGAGAGGAAAAGCATGAAATAGTAATCTAAGAGAGAGAGTTAGTGAATGGGACAAATCTACTGACCTTAAATTGTTGAAAGGCATAAATATAGAATTAAATTAAATCTATCCACTCTGAAGTCATTTCATTCTTATTGTTCTGTCTCTTCTATTTGGGTTTATTCCTTCCAAAATTTTATATTCACTTAATAAATGGGAAGGTAGGGACCATATCTTATTCATCTTTGCATTTATATCATTTAGCATAGGAGAAAGACATGACAGGCGTAACTGCCTTAAAATCTGTTCCCTTTTTGACCCTTTTTTAAAAAATAATGAAAACTTGCCTTTTTTAATTTACAGTAAAATAGTTTTAAAAATTTCTTTTAAAACAGCATTGATTCTATTCAACAAAAGAGAAGGAACATTTATAGTCAGATGAAATTACACAGAAAACTAAATTTAAATTCCTTTTAATATTTGTTTTAACATTTACCTCAAATAAATGAATAAAACTACATTTTCATGGTTATAAACTAGAAGAAATGCTCTCAAAGTAGGCACTAATATATAGAAATTAATGCCAATTCAAGTGTTTATAAATAAGGACACAAGAGAAAGAAAAGTATTATTGATGATTTCTTATATGGAGAATGATAAATATAGTATTGCCTTATGAAATCTTAAAGTGCCAAGGTCAATGTAGAACCTGATGGCCTTTACTTTCAATCCTCCAACAACTATTTATGGAGCATCTACAGTGTACCCCACACTGTGGCAGGCAGTAAAGGACAATCTAATTAAGCATTTTTATGACTTATTAAATTTTAAAAGTACTATACTTTTGGTAAGTTGAATAAGCCTAACTTTTAAGAGAGCTGGAAGGCTTATAACTTAATAAGGAATTTATAAATTTGATTTTATGTTTTTATTTCAAAAGGCCAAAAAAAATTGGAGAAGAACTTTAAGGTAGCATTACCTTTGTACCAATGGATAATGAAAAAAAAAAGCAAATTTTAAACTAAATTATTTTAGATTTTATAATCATCATTTAATGTTAACCATCATTTCTTAAGAACTGATCATTTAAATTTATTCAAATTGTATCTAACCTTGTAATGCCAATGTAGGCTACTTCTTGCTTTGTATAATTGTTGACAAGAGAAATTCCAACATCTTGTAAGGCCACCACAATTTCTTGCTCTGCTAACTCTGCTTTCTCACTTTCATATGTCACTTTAAACACTCTTGGATCTTCAGTGAATAATATAATGCGTTGTAAGCCTTCAAAGAATGAAACTAAATAAATGGTCTTCTTCCCCAAATTTATAGGAGTCATCATATCCTAAAACAAAATGACCAAAAAAGTAAAAATTAGTGATTGGATCCAACCAACATGGAATCTAATTTCCACACTTATAATGGCACCTATTTCATAGGGTTGGGGTGGCAATTAAATGAATATAGTAATATAGTAATACAGTAATTTTACACCAGAGTAACAATTTGATGTTAGTTAATGCCATTATTATGAAGTTATTAATCAAGAAGATAGGCCAGGGAAACGGATGTGGCTCAAGAGGTTCAGCGTCCGTCTACCATATGGAGATACCGGGGTTCAATCCCCGGTACCTCCTGGTTAAAAAAAAAAAGAAGAAGATAGGCCAAATGTTTAATTTCATTTATTTTAACATTTTAATGAAATCTAATTAGTCTTCCTTTGAAGGCTAATCATTAACACAAAGTATTATTTTCTCTGCTTTACTCTAAGACTGCAGCAAATTCAATCAGAAATAGATAAATATCTAACACCTCAGTTGCATGCTCTAAAAATCATGGATATTCACTATGTGATCAATTCTGGTGTAAGTCCTTATAGAAGCAAATCACAAAACAAACAAACAAAAAAATCTCTTCTCCTGACTAAATCCAATAACCAAGAATTTAAAAAGTTAGGCCAGTTACCGGCAACCCTATTACATTTAAAAAACAAACAACAATCCACCCCCTGTACCAGATTCCTCAATAGCAACACTAGAAAACAATGGAAAAATACCATTAATATGCTAAAAGCAAATAACAGTAAACCCAGAATTCCTCACTCAGTGAAAATATCCTTCAATGAAAAAAGGCATACAAAATAAAGATAGCTACTAAAATATAAAAACTACCAAAGTTCATCATCAAAAGAGTCACTCAAAGAAATTGTACAGGTAGAGTTAACCAGTGGCAAAAAGAAAGTGAGCCAAGATGGAGATTGAAACACAAAAAGGAATGCTATATAAGTAAAATAGCAGCTATGTGGGAAAAACATTTTATAAACTTCAATATCCAGTACTGATTAAAAATTTTGGCAAGCTAGAGCTAGAAGGGAAGTTCTTTAACCTCTTAAGGAAATCTCAAAACAAACAAAAAACCCAAAATAAAACACTACAACAAAGATCATACTTATTGAATATCAAAGACATTCATTTAAGATCAGAAATAAGACAAATAAGATAAAAGTATTTGCAATTATCACTTTTATTCAATAGAATATAGAGGTCCTAGCCAGTCCAGTAAGGCAAGAAGAAACTAAAGATGAAAGGATTGGAAAGGAAAAAACAAAACTTTTATTATTTATTAGTGTCATGACTGTCTACACAGAAAATAAAACAGAAATAATTAATATTAATAAAAGAGTTCAGTGAGTCTACTGGATACAAAATCAATATAAAAATGCCAATGAATTCCTATTCACTAAAGAGAAAGTTTACTTTTAAACGATACCATGAGTTCTCACTCTTGGAATTAATGACAGGTAGTCTTGGACCAACTGTCTTGCCAAGAACAAAAGGTGGACAAAATATAAAAAGGAGGACATATGTTTGAAAAGACAGAAAAGCTAACAAGGCAGTGAAAATCAATGGGGCCAAGATCTGAGAAAGCAGATAGCCAATAAAGGTGAGCCTGGCACTTGGAGCCACTTTCTCCAATAGTCAATTACCATGGAGTAGTCATCACCATCCCAGAATCCTCAGGTTTGGGGAATGAACTGTGGACTAGAGCAGACTTACTGGTATTCTACTATAGACTTATTGTGATTCTAGCAATTGGAGAAATTATATCATTGATGTGGAGGCAGTGGCCACTAGAGGTTCTGAGGGCAGGGAGAGAGAAAACAGGTATAATATGGGGGCATTTTCGGGACTTGGGAATTGTCCTGAATGACATTGCAACAACAGATACAGGCCATTATATATCTTGCTATAACCTACAGAATTGTGTAGAGAGTATAAACTACAATGTAAACTATAATCCATGCTTAGTGGCAATGCTTCAAAATGTGTTTATCAATTGTAATGAACGTACCACGCTAATGAAGGATGTTGTTAATGGGGGAAAATGTGGTGGTGTGAGGAGCAGGGCATATGGGAACCCCCTATATTTTTATGTAACATTTATGTAATCTAAATATCTTTTTAAAAAATTAAAAATTAAAAAAAAAAGTCAATTAGCAATTCTCAAAGTAGAAGCAGAGTCTGAGGGGCTACGAAATTCAGCAGCTATTGGATAGTTTCATGGGAATGAAGGGACAAACAGTGGAATGCAGGGCATGCCGAAGAGAAGGGGTTCACACCTTAAGCTTCTGCACCCTAGGTGTAAGAGTGAACTGGAAATAGACCAGTCCTCACAAGGACAGAAGACCAGTTTCAAATCATTCCAACTGGCACTTGGATTAAGGCAATCTTCCTCTAGACTAGTTGCCTGACAAAGGCAAAACATTATCTTCTCAAGAGAAAGGGAATGTCATATGAAGCCTCAAGTTATCTTTAAATTTTTTCATATCTAGCACATAAAGAGTAAGCACATATAAAAGAGAACAGATTTGAATGAAAACTAAAGGGAAAAAGAGAAAAATACAAAAATATTCACAAGAGATCTAGATATAAGAGTTCTCAGGCTTTAGAATAACTGATCAATATGTTAAAGAAATTAAGTAACAAGATAGAGATTTTGGAACAGAAATTTCTAAAAACAAAATTTCTAGAACTACAAATTTCAATAATTGATATTAAAAACTAAGGATGAGTTTAACAATAGATTTGATATGGCAAAAGAAGAGTACTGGTTAGGTCAGAAGAAAATACCTGTACTGAAGCATGGAAGAAAAACAATGAAACAATATGGAAAACCTTTTCACTATGTCCCAAGTGACTTTTACGTGGTTTTCAGTATTGTAACTGTGGAGTTCTAAAGTAAGAGAAAGAAACAGGTATAAGCATTATTAGAAGAAGTAACAGCTGAGAATTTTCCAAGTCAGACAAAAGACTTCAAGCCACTATTTCAGGAAGTACAGTAAATCAAGAAAATAAATACAGTGAAAAACGTACCTAGGAACACCACAGTAAAATTGCTAAAAGCCAACAAAAAAGAGAAAATCATGAAAATAGCCAGGAAAAGAGAGGGTGAGGGGCATGCCAACTTTGAAACTGGACATCCAGCTAAAATTACCACACAAAAAAAGAGCAAAATAAAGACATTTCCAGACAAACAAAATTCATAGAGGTCAGCTGTAGACTCACTTTAGAAAAATTCTTGAAAAGAAAAGTGAGCCTAGATAGAAGCATGGAGATGTAGAAAGGAATAAAAAGCTGCAAAAACGAAAACTATGTGGGTGAATTTAAATGGAATATTAATCATAGAAAACAAAAATAATAACTTCTTATGGAATTTATCACAAACATCATCACAAGTACTTAATTTATAGGAGATTTTTTTAAAGTCAAGAATACATGTTAGAATTTAATAGGAAACTACAGTTTTGTTTCTCTTAATGTGATGATGTTTGCTATGTCCCTTGTAGAGAACCTATAAGCTATACTCATGGGTTGTTACAAGGGCTATGTACTATGATGGGGTAGGGGGCTTCTAAGTCAGAGTGGCACCTAACTCAACCAAGTGAAACTTGGGTTCCCTCACACTGAAGCCGTTATTTGAGGTAACCAAAGAGAACATCTTCTAAACTGCTGCATGGACTGCCATAAGGACTCCCATCCTAGAGGAATGTCTGATGCTCCCTGCTGGAAGGCTGTGCTTCCTGGCCTATATCCTCCTGAGTAAGCAGGTACAAACTGCGGCTTATGATAATTTTGAGTCTGAACGTTTAATTGAATCTAAAGAGACACTGGGGGAAAAAAATAAAAAAAATAAAAATAAATAAAAGTAAAAATAAAAAAAATAAAGAGACACTGGGGTTGGAACTGCAACATTAAATGCTAACAAAAGGACCAACCTACCAGGATGCTATAACAATTCTAAATTTGTATCCACCTAATCATATACCTTCAAATTATAAAAGTTAAAATTAACAGAATAAAAAGGAAAGATATATAAATCCATGATTATATTGGGAGTTTTAACACACCTCTCACAGTAACTAATAAGGCATAAACCAGAAAATCAACGAAACAGAAGATTTAAAAGACACAAACTTGAACACAATGACATATAGAACACTGTAACCAACTGCCAAACATATATTCTTTTCTTTTCTTTTTTTTTTTTTTTTTTTTTTAAAGATTTTATTTATTTATTCATTTATCGCCCCCTTGCTGCTTGTGCTCGCTGGGTCAGCCAACCACGCCGTGCGGGCGGGCTTGCCTTCACCAGGAGGCCCCTGGAACCCAACCCGGGGCCTCCCATATGGTAAACGGGAGCCCCACTGATTGAGCCACAGCCGCCTCCCTATTCTTTTCAAATACACAGGAAACATCTATGAAAACTGAGCATATGCAGGCCCACAAAGCAAATCTCAATAAATTCTAAAGAGCTGAATCAGAATATGTTCTCACATTACAGTGGAATTCAATAAAGATACCTAGAAAATTCCCATTTTAAAAAAGTAAGCAATAACCTTCTAAGTAACCCATAAACCAAAAAATAAAACATAAATCACAATAGAAATTAGAAAATATTTTGAACTAAAGGATAATAAATATACAATATATCAAAATTTGTGGGAAAGAATTAATCTTGTTTTTGGAGGGAAATTTTTTACTTTAAATGATTTGAAATAAGAAATGAACAAAGGCTGAAAAATAATGATCTAAGTATCCAGTTCAAGAGTTTAGAACAAAATTATCAAATTAAAGTAAAAGAAATATAAAAGGCTATAATACAGATTAGAGCAGAAATTGAAGAAACTGAAAAAAAAAATGTACAAAGGAAATCACCCAAAGAGCAAAACAATGGGGGAGGGGGGGCTAATAAAATTAATAGATCCGGCTCTCCGTGTGCTGGCGCCCCCATGTGTTCCTGGTCCTGGTGCGGGCGCGGTCCAGCTGGTCCTCAGGCGCTTCCTGCAGGTTCTTGGGGCTGTATTCATGGGGCTCTTGGTCGCTTAAGTGCACTCCTGTGGGTTCCTAGAAGACGGCACCCGGGCGCGCCGGGGCTGGAGCGGGGCGGCGGGAAGGCTCCAGTCCGCGGTGTGTGACGCTCAGAAGGTCCCACGCGACGTCCAAGACCACCTGGAAACCAACTTTGGAGCTGTGCCACAGAGGCCTGGGTGCAGTTGGGCCATGGGGACCAAGTGTGACCCTCAGCCAAGAAAACCCTCCTGCAGGAACATCGTGGTGGTCTCCACCCAGACTCCACTCCTCTCATGGAACCAAGTGGGCGGCGTTTCACAGGCTTGGCGACTGTTGTGACCGACCAGCCTTGTGAGCTCACCATGGGTCTTTTGCTCTCAAGACAGCATGGTCTTTGGACACTGAGACCAGGAGGCCCTGGCTGAAGATGAGGCCCACACAGGGCCCTTATGCATGCAGGAGAGGCCTGGGCAATCATTAAAGCTGGCTTCAGAGAATGAATTAGGGAGTGCCCCTCCTCTAGAATACTTTCTTTGCAAGAGTTTGAGAGGGGTTGGTGTTAATTCTTCTTTAAATGTTTGATAGAATTCAGCAGTGAAGGCATCTGGTCCTAGGCTTTCTTTGGCGGAAGCTTTTTGGCTATTGATTCCATGTCTTGTTATAAGCTTGCTGTGGTTTTCTCTTTCTCCCTGAGTCAATTTAGGCATTCACAGCTATAAATTTCTGTCTGAGGATCACCTTCCCTGCAACCCATAAATTATGGTGCCTTCCTTCAGAGTTTAGACCTCGTAACAAAGAAGTCATACTGAAGTGCCTGTCAAGTTCATGGTCCACTTTATCTTTTCTGAACCTGCCTCTTATCCTGGTCTTGTGCTTTTTTGTGGTCTTAGAAATCCCTCCATTTACAGGAATTGAAATACCTCCTCTAATCCCTATGAAATAGACATTCTCACCCTCCTGAGTGCTTGGTTTTAAAACTTAAAGCAGTTGACTCTTTGCTCGAGGCTATTTTGACTCAATTTTTCAAAAGATGCTTTTGTTTGCAGGGCAAGATGTGGGTTGGTAAGCCAGGGAAGATTTTCCTACTTCAGAATTTTGGGGTACCATCACTATCTATGGCAGATTGGGACCAACATACAGTCACCCCAGTATGTGCATAGGTGTTACTCTGCTCTCTCTGGAACAGGGCCAGGGAACCATACTGGGAGAAAGGATGGCTAGGGATGGGTTGGGGAAGTAACCACTAAGAGCACCACAAGCTTTTCCATTTTTTAATCAATTTTATAGATACATATTAATAAAGCATAAACTCATCCAAAGTATACAAACAATGGTATTTGGTGTAATCACATATTTGTGCATTCAGTTCTTCAATCATCCTTAGAACACTTTAATTATACCAATAAAAACAATAATAAAGAACAAAAAACAAAAATATTCCCTCTCCCAAACATCTCCCACAAGTGTGGCCCACCACCCTCGGTGGGCTTGCACATCCTGGAGCCTTGCCACCAACCGTGGACCACGGTTCACACCGTGGACCGCACTCTCTCGCACTCAGTTCTGGGTGGTGTGTGCTGATCTGGAATGGCCTACATCCGATGCCACGGCGGTGCTCGGGGCGGCCTCTGGCTCCCAGAGAGGCCCCTGTGTTTCAACTGCTCATCCTCTCCCTACCCCAGGGGTGTCGGGTGGCCACTGGCTCCACCTCATTGTTATGGTTTCTTCCATTGCTGGAATCACCGTGTGTGAACGGGAGAGTGCATCAGATCCACTCTGGTCCATGGTTCTTCCCCCAGTCCTGAGGGGACTGGGATGGCGATGTCCTCTCCAGCTCCAAGTGAGAGAGGGTTTGTGTCCCGTGGATATGGTGGGTGGGATGGTCCTGCCTGCAGATGCAGGCCCTCTCCATTCCCTGGGATGGCCATGTGGTGGGAGGTGTGGGAGGTGTGGGAGGTGGGCAACATGGGAATCCCAGTGGGTTCCGTGTAATATTTTGGGTAATCTAAGCACCTCTTAAAATATATGTATATATATATATAAATAACATTTTTGTAAGCAAATACACATATATGCATATATATTTATATATCATTTTGCAAATGTTTGTATGTATTGTGAGAATTTTGATTTTTACCCACAATAAAAATAAATAAAAAATTATAAAAAAAAAATAATAATAAAATAAAATTAATAGATCCTTTGCAAAAATAACCAAGAAAGGAAAGAATCACAAATGTTCAAATCTAGGAATGTAAAAGGGCATCACTATAAATATTTAAAAGATAAAAAGATGGATATTATGAACACAATTATGTAAAATACTAGAAAATTCAGATTAACACATTCCTAGAAAAACACCAAAATGACAAATAGAACATATAAATAGTCCTGTAGAATAATGGAATAGATTCATAAATATAAAACATTCCTACAAAGGTAACCCTAGGCTAAGATGGCTTGACTTCATTGGTGAATTCTACCAAACATTCAAGGAAGAAAACATGCCAATCCTACATAAACTCTACCAGAAAACAGGAAAATAGTAAGTACTTCCCAAATTATGACCTTGATATCAACACTTGGCAAGGACAATAAAAGATAGGACAGTTACAGTCTAATTTCTGTTATGAATATATGAGCAAAAGTCTTAAAATATTAGAAACCAATTCCAGAAGTGCAAGTTTGGTTTAATACTTAAAAATCAATCATATATTTCCAATTGTATAAAATGTAAATATAAATGAATCTATTGAGACAGACTTAGATTAGTGGTTATATAGGGCTGGGGAATGACTGAGAGGTGACTGCTAAGGGGTATGGGTTTTTTTTTTTTTTTTTTGGAGTAATGAAAATGTTCTAAAATTGATTGTGGTAATAATGAGTGCACAACTCTATGATTTAAAACCCACTGATTGTACACTTTGGATGGACTGTATGATATGTGAGCATATCTCAATAAAACTACTTAAAAATCAATCATATGATTCATCTCCCAAATAAAGTTAAGTCCAAACATCATACCATCATTTCCAGTAAGGTAAAATAAAAAACATAAAATTCAACTTCCATTCATTTATATACACACAGACATGCACACATATTCAACAAACTAGAAGTAGATGGAAAGTGCCTTAATTTGATACAGGGTATTTGCTTTTTTAAAAAAATTGTGAGGATATACTTAATGATGAAATACTCAGCTTCCCCAACAAAATGGGTATCTTACAGGAGTCATATTATCACCAATTCTATTGAACACTATACTGAAGATATTAGGCAGTAAAATAAGATATGAAAAAAATTTAAACTTCTAGAGGAAAAAATAAAATTGTCATTCACAGACTATGCAATGTTAAAAATATTTAATATCTATAGATTAACTATTATAAATAATTAATGAGTTTTGCAGGATTGTTTGATACATGGCCAATATGCAAAAATAACTATATTTCTATATACTATCAATAAATTATTAGAAAATTAAATAAAACCACTGGTAATAAGAACATTAAAACATTTTTTAAAAATTTAGACATAAATATAACAAAAGAAGTTCAAACCCAATGCAGAAAACCAAAAACATCAAAGAAGAACTAAATAAAATGGAGGGATATATTTATAGAGTAGAACAGTTAATATTTTCAAAATGCCAACACTCCCAAAATTTATCTACAGATAAACTCCAAACAAAATTTCATATATATATATATATATATATATAGTTATTTATTTCTCCCCACCCCCTCCTTGTTTGCATTTGTTGTGTCCATTTGTTGTGTGCTGGTCTTTTCTTTCTAAGAGGCACTGGGATCGAACCCAGGACCTCCCATGTGGGAGGGAGGTACCTAATTGCCTGAGCCACCTCCACTCCCTGCTTTGTTGTGTCTCTCATTGTGTTTCCTTGCTGTGTCTCTTGGTTGCATCATCTTGTTGTTGTCAGCTCGCTGTGCCAGCTCGCCATCTTGCTCATCTTCTCCAGGAGGTATGGGGAACCGAACCCGGACCTTCCATGTGGTAGGAAGGAGCTCAGTCGCCTGAACCACATCCACTTCCCTTGCAAATACATTTTGGAAATTGTCAAACTAATGCTAAAATCTGTATTGAAATGCCAAAGTCCAAGAAGAGATTAAGATATAATATTGAAGAAAAACAAGTGAGGATTTACATTATCAGTTATCAAGCTTATGGTGATAGAGTAATTAAGACACAGTGGTACTAACCCAGAAAAAGGCGAGGAAACACAATGAGAGATGCAACAAAGCAGGGAGCGGAGGTGGCTCAGGCGATTAGGTGCCTCCCTCCCACATGGGAGGTCCCAGGTTTGGTTCCCGGTGCCTCCTAGAAACTAGACCAATGGAACAAAATGGAGAGTTCGGAAAAGAATTCATACATTAATGGACATTTGGTTCATGAAAAAGGTAGCACTAGAGAGCCATGGGGAATGAATCACCTTCTTCCACTAAACAGTGGTTGGTTAATTGGATAATTGTTTGAGAAAAAAGAAACCTTGAGTACTACTTAACACCAAATAAAAAATCACATGGAAGAACAAAGGACCAAGAATAATCAAGACACTACAGTGTAACAATAATAAGAATACAGGAGAAAGTGCCTTAGCAGAGGTCAAATATCATATTAATTACCCTAGTGTGATGTCACTACAAGGATAAATTAACTGCTAAAATTGCTAGAAAATGCAGAAACAGATCCACACGTCTAAGAAAAAAATGGCCTTTTAATAAGTGGTAATGGAACAACTGGTTATACATATGGGGAGAAAAATTAAAACATCCCTATCTCACACTGTGATGGTTAGGCTAATGAGTCATCTCGGCCAAGTAATTTAGGCTAATGTGTCAACTTGGCCAGGCAATGGTGTCCAGTTGATTGGTCAAGAAAGCACTGGGCTAACTGTAATACAAGGCATTTCATGGACTTTAGCATCAATAAGTTGATTGCTAAGATGGCTGGTTACATCTACAATCAATTGAGGAGATTGCCTTCAGCAATGAGTGACATCTCGTGCAATCAGCTGAAGGCCTTAAAAGGAGACGTGATTTCAGCATTCAGAGAGAGAATTCCCATCTCTACTTCACATAGCCAGTGTCTCCTGGGGAACTCAATGAAGACCTATGGAATTTGGACACAGTCTCCACAGTCACATGAGACAATTTTATAAAATCGCATGCTATTTACAGATATCTCCTATTGGTTCTGTTTCCCTAGAGAACCCCGACGAATACACACACCATACAGAAAAATCAATTTCCAGTTAATATCTTAAATGTGAAAGATAAAATATAAACATTTAAAGGGCAATATAGAAAAATATGTCTATAACCTTAATATTCACAATTATTTCATAAACACAATACTGACATTTTTATATATAGAGGGGGGAAAAAAAACTCTAAACATAAAGAACATTTTAATGAATTTTATATAAAAAATAAGCTCAAGAAAGATGAAACCTCTGTTCTGTAAATGACACTATAAATGGGAAGCGGCTGTGGCTCCATCAGTAGGGCTCCCGTTTACCATATGGGAGGCCCCGGGTTCGGTTCCCGGGGCCTCCTGGTGAAGGCAAGCCCGCCCGCACGGCGTGGTTAGCTGACCCAGCGAGCACAAGCAGCAAGGGGGGGATAAATGAATAAATAAATAAAATCTTTAAAAAAAAAAGAAAGAAAAAAAAATGACACTATAAACAAAATGAGAAAACAAACCTTGCACTATGGAGAAAACTAATGCAAAACACATAATTGCAAATTAAAACTATAAAAAGACATGTTTCATATCTATGAATGGGCAAAAATCAAAAAGTCTAATAATAAAACTGTTGACAAGGACATGAAGCAACTACATCAATATAATCTGCTGCTGCATGTGAAACTATGAAGAATTATGGAAAACAATGCATACCATAATTATATTAAGTTTAGGAAGTTATTGTTTAGGTAAAACAACATATATGGTAAAATGGTTCTCTACTGAGAAAGAAAGGGCTTGATAATCACAAAATTCAAGTTACTCCATTGATGTGGGAAATGGATAGGCTTAGGTAAGAATACAAAGGGAACTTCAATAAGCAATAGTAATATTTATTCTTATACTGGGTCATGAGTTCGTGGATATTGAGTGTATCATTTATTCTGTGCAGTTTCATTGGTTGTTAAAGTTCATTTTTCTCAATTACAGAAGTAATACATTACTCCAGTATGCTTCAAAATTTTAAATCTACAAAGAAATTTCATAACCTAATTATAACACATTTATTGTTTCAATAGTCTTACCTGCCACCTTTTCCATATGAAAATAAATGAAATGCAACAATGAAGTTTCTTAAATGTTCAAACATGTCTTTTAAACATAATTAGATACATTTTATTCTGAGATCTGTGCTAATCACTATTTTAAAGAATAAGCTTTTGATTTGATATGAGCATTGTAAATTGCTATTTTATACTAGTTAGGGTAAAATTATTTTCTGTTTTATATGTCATCCCATCTGTGAGAGCCTGAAATCATTTTATGAATCCCAAAAAGAAAAAGATTACTTTTTTCAACTAATCCATTCCTGTGGGTGTGAGACCCTTTTGATTGTACTACGTCAGTGAGGCGTGACTCAGGTTGAATCTCTGCCCTCTTGCTGGGTCTTATATAAATGGAGACACAGAGAGAGACACACCCAGAAAGGAAGCTGTCATCTTGATCCTGCCATATGAGAGAAAGAAGATGCCAGGTATGCCTACAGCTGCAGAAAGGCAGAGAAGCCCTGAGAGGCTGAAAGAGGTCCCAGAGTTTGGAATCAGCAGAGCACAGGGGCACAGAAAGAGGCCCGAGGTGCTGAGCCCACAGAGCAGCTCAAGGCTGAGATGAGTCCTGCCATGTACCTGATGTGGCATGACAGGATGCCAGGATCCCAGTAGCTGACTGGTGAGAAAGTATATCTAATGGTGCCTTGATTTGGACATTTTATGGCCTCAGAACTGTAAGCTTGTATCCCCAATAAAATTCCCATTATAAAAGCCAACCCACATCTGGTACTCTGCATTTGCAGTCCTGTGGCAAACTAAGACACCATCAGTATCATTCATCATTGTCTTTGAATGACACAAATGTTGATAGAAACAAATGTAAGGCACTTTGAATTTTTACTAAAATCAATAAATGCAAAAAGTTAACAATAAATGTCAAAAGGCTACCTCTAAAAGCTCTTATTTTCAAGGACATTTTGAGAGAACTATTGACCCATTGAGAGGCAGGAAATAAAAACAACTTCTGCTTAGGAGGTAAATGCTGAAAGTACTTCTCTAAACACTGCTTTACCCTTTTATAACAAATTAGAAGCAGACATAATAAGACTACTTACCATTTTTAACATTTTTGGTCATGTTAAAGTTTGAATACTGCTTTTAAAATCTTTGGCCAATTTTTAGAACTATATGCACAAAAACAGTCTGTAAAACAAGACTGAAAGAGCATACCTTTTAAAAAAATAAGGCTACTGAGAACATGATAATAACTCGATACTTACATCCTTTTGCGTTACTTCACCATGGCTTTTTCCACATTTCCACTTCAGCTTTCTAGAGCCCACTGGATCAGCCCACGTATAAAACATTGCCTTTCCAGGAGGAAGGGAGTCTTCTATTTCATTGAGAGAACTGGCATAAGCAACAAAAATATGCATTAAGTTAAATGCAAATATATAAGCATGTAAAAAATCCAAAATAATACTTCATTAGTTCTTAGCCTTTTAATTGAGATTTGTGATAGTTCTAATTATGACTAGACTGAAAATTTTCCCTAATATAATGTAAAAAGAGTTTGCTAAGAAAAGAATGAAAAGATTTCAGGGAAATAGTTATCCTACTTAGGAAATGATGGTCTTTCAGTCTTTTAAACTACTCTGTCAAATTTATTTTAATACAAATTAATTATGAAAGAAAAATTTTTCTTATTTTATCTTTTCTACACTAAAGGTAAAAGAATTTAATTGATAACCCTTTCCTAAGTATTGGTTTTCCTGTGACAGAAACGATATAGCTCAATTATTTTTAAAAATCATGAGACATGGGATATGAATTTAACAACTTCAATCAACTTCCAGAAAGATTCCCAGAAAGAAAAATAAACATTAGGATAGTTAAAAACCAAGGAATTAATAAAACTTAGTTTTCCTGAGCTGAATAAGGAGCTAATCTTGCAAATTAAGAGTTCAGGGTATTAGGCAAAATTAATGAAAAGAGAATTCCATCCTAGACATATTTTCGTAAAGTGTTTAAATTTTAAGAAAAAAGACATTCCCCTGTCCCTGCTCTATAAGTACCTAGGAAAATCATAATTACCCAGAATGGAATAAAAATAAAGCTGTGCTAAGAATTTTCTATGATACTAAACACCAGAAAACAAGGGAGCAAAGTTTACACAATTTTGAGGAAAAAAGACTTAAAAATTACACCAAATTGTCATTAATTTGCAAGCACAAAACTTTTTCAAACAAGCAATCATAACATATATATATATATATTTTAAAGATTTATTTTATTTTTATTTTTATTTTTTAAAGGGTTTATCTATTTTTTTTTTTTTTTTAAAGATTTTATTTATTTATTCATTTATCCCCCCCTTGCTGCTAGTGCTCGCTGGGTCAGCTAACCACGCCGTGCGGGCGGGCTTTGCCTTCACCAGGAGGCCCCGGGAACTGAACCCGGGGCCTCCCATATGGTAAATGGGAGCCCTACTGATTGAGCCACAGCCGCTTCCCTAAAGATTTATTTTTATTTTATTTATTTATCTCCCCTTGCTGCTTGTGCTCGCTGTGTCTTTTTGCTTTGCGTTTTTCTGTGTCTGCTTGTCTCCCTTTTGCTGCGTCATCTTGTTGTGCCAGCTCACCGCACCACATGGGCCATTAGCTCACCATGCTGCACAGGCCATCAGCTCACCGCTCCGCATAGGCCTGCTTGCCTTCACCAGGAGGCCCCGGGAATAGAACTCAGAGCCTCCCATATGGTAAACAGGAGCCCAACCAATTGAGCCACAGCCGCTTCCCAATCATAACATATTAATCACAAATTCTTACTGAAAAAATTACATGAAGACTTTTTCCAACCAATCCAGAGATGATTTAAAATAAAATTTAAGAACTGGGGTGAAGAACTATTAAATGACTGATGGTATGAAACTAAACCAGTTAAACGAAGTCAACTTATTAATGTGATACGTTAATGCAAATGTCAAAAAGTCTCAAATAAAATAATACATAATTTTAAAAACAAAAAATTTTATATTAATTTGGGTCAAAAATTCCAAATTTTATTCACAAGAAACTCATCATTTGGGAAGAGAGGTTGCGATAAATGTAAAAGCATTCTAAATTTTTCATAGGTAAATTAGCAGATATTGTTTCACTTTAGAAATTGATTAAAAATGATTCAGAATCTTCAAGAAACAAAAAGTAACTATTCCAAACAGATACAGCATGTGTCTTTTCCAAATAATCATTAGAAGAAGATAATCCATATTTACAAAAATAAAATATATGACAAGGAATAATAAATTAGTTTTTACAATGATTACAAATAGGTTAAAGATTCCTGTTAAAATTCTAATATAAAATTGGAAACAAACAAAATCCTCAACATTATAGGAATGTTTAATTATAATGCCTCTATAAGATGGAATATCATTCATTAAAATTTTAAATTTAAAATTTAAAATTAAAATTACATTTTTTAAGCAAATTTACACCTTCAACTGTTAAAAATGAGATTCACACTATATACATAAATGGTAGTAAAAGTTAAGATGTGAAAAGAAATGCATCAAAAATTAACAATGTTGGGACTACAGTGATTGTGGTTTTCTTTTAACAAATTTCTATAGGAAATTTAAAAATACTTAACAGCTATTATTTTTATATGCAGGAAATAATTATCTATATAAAAAAAGCTGTCAGTAAAAAGCCAATGAAAGGAAAGGCAGAGGAAACAAAAGCCTCATAATCTTCATGTTTCCATGAAAAAAAAAAAATCAAATGCAAATTTTTTGATTATCAGGTAAATCTGGCTTAAAAATATTTAGAAATGTTTTAATTTATATGAAATTTAATCTATTTAATTTACTACAGAATATTCCTTTTGCAGAAATTTACTGGGCTATTCTAGACAGGCAATGGGAATTCAAAGAAAAGAAAAACTAATCAAACTATTCTGAATGTCAACTATGTTAAGCATACATATATTAAACTCAGAAGAAGATGATAACATGAAAGTGACAGTTGCTATAATCTAGGTAGAAAAAGTGTTATGGAAGACTGGGTATGTCGATTGGGGTGGTGAGGAAAGGGATCACATGGGGAAGTAAAGGTTTTCTAGCAAAATGGAGTACCTATAAAGATACACATGGAAGAACCCAGAGCATTCAGGAAACAAAGCCTTCAGAGTTTGCCTGAATTATAGGATAAGAGACAACAGCAAGAGAATAGTTTAACAGTAGCCTAGGAACATCTTATTTTAAAAGAAATGGGAAGTTATTAGGGGACTTTAAATAGGAGAGAGAGACAATTATATTTAGTACTTTTAGAAACCTACTTCTAGTGGCAAAAAGAAGAATTTACTAGAGGCGATAAGACTAGAGATAAATAGATAAAAAGTCTACTCAAACAGATAAAGCAAATGATGGGAGCCTGCACTAAAATAATGACAGGAGAGATTAGAGATTATAAAAAAGAGAGGAGAAAAATCTATGATGACAGAGGTGGATGACACTACTATTCACTAAAAGAAGGATAAGGAGGAGGAAGAAGAACAGATTGTGATGGAAATAATGAGGTCAGCTCTGGATCAGTTCATGCTTCTTTGTCATAATGAGGAGGAAGTGGGATCTGAGATCTAGGTTGAAGTAAAGATTTGGAGATTAGCAGGGCACAGGAGATAACTAAAATATTCACTGGTATGGATGACATTATACAAAGATCATATAGAATATAAACAGAATATGACTAGGAATATCACCTTGCAATATTTAAGGAGTAGGTGGAAGAAGGAACCTATGAAGGAGATAAAAAGGAGTGGTCAGAACAATAGCAACCCACCAAACTGATGTTGGATTCAACAGTCTTTTAAATCAATGTTCTTAGGTCTAAAATAAAGTTTCAGGTTCTTGATTTAAGAACTACTTTTTGGGGGGGCAGATGTGGCTCAAATGGTTGGACGTATGGAGGGAACCGGGTTCGATCCCGGGACCTCCTGGTAAAAATAAAGAAAAATATAGAAAGCGTGTGGACCTCCAGGCTCCGTGCATGGGCGCACTGCCAGGACCCGTGAGCGGGTGAGCCCCCCAGGTCCCGCGCATGGTTGTGCTGACAGGCCCCGTGCACGGGTGCGCCGTCAGGCCCTGCTGAACCACGCAGCAAGATGAAGACATAACAGGAGAGTGACACAGGGGAGAGCCAAGACAAGACATGCTAAAAAAACAGGAACTAAGGTGGTGCAGGTGGTAGGACGCCTCTCTCCCACATCGGAGGTTCCCAGAATCCAACCCAGTGAAGACAGGAGAGGGATGAGAGGTGAGGGCAGGAAACAGACACAGAGAATTGCCCAGCAAATGGACACACACAAAAAAACAGCAAATATGGGTGTGTGTGTGTAAAAATGGATGAAAAGTAAGTAAAAAAAATAAATCTTAAAAAAAAAAAAAACTACTTTTTCAAATAACTCTAAATCTAAGTCCAGTATTCATTCTTCCAGATATTTAATTTTATGAGTTTCCATAAAATTATAAGATTGTAACTTAAGTTTCAAACTTTTAACACAAAATCACATTGCAGTATTTTCCTTATTCCTTACTTTTACATTTATAACAATGCAGTAAATAAGGTCCCTAAAGCCTTACATCTGAACTGTACTGTAAAGGAAATTACAAGGTCAAGGCCAAAAAAAAAAAGACTGAGTCCTTCCTTGTTTGGCCTAAACCACATTTGCAAGAGAATTAAGATATAGTGCCCCAAGCCATCCAAAGTACTTAAAAAATTAATTTAGTGCCTATGTATCTAGAATGTTACCAGCTATATACCATCCTTAAGAGAACTGAGGAAAGAACCTCAATCATTTTTTGTAGGGAGTAATTTTGTGAATGCTGGTTGGCAAAGGCTACCCTTAGGAGTTCTAGGTACTTGCGAGCCCATCCCTGGGTAGGTCTTTATTCAAAGCCTATGTGATTTATTTTTTTTTTTTTTTAAGTAATATATATATATTTTTAAGATACTTAGATTACATAAATGTTACACACAAAATATAGGGATTCCCATATGCCCCACTCCCCACACCCTCGCACATAAACATCCTTTATTAGTGTGGCACATTCATTAATGTCTGTGTGATTTTAATCAACAATTAGAAATCCCACACTTAGCAGTGAAAGGAAAGTTTAACTGCTCTAGTAGATTAGAGGCCCACAAACAAGTGGCATGTGGAAACAAAAAAGCAGACAAAAGAGCCTCATATTACCAAGTAGAGGAATAGAAAGTTGCACAAAACACAGTGGCACTAGAAAGATATGATATTACAGCAAAATGAAACATATTAAAAGAAGTCTGAAACATCAAGATTTAATTATGGAATTTACGGCTGCTAAAAGTGTAGCAGTCCTTTTCTCACGTAATTCAGTGAGAAAGAGGCACCCACTGCTTGAAAATACTCTGGTTTCAATATTTATATTATGCTTATTGAAAATATGAAAAACTTCAAATATACACAAAATTTAGATACTCCCATAATAAGTTCTGACATATTCCTCACAAGATTCAATAATTACCAAGGTTTTGCGACACTTTTATTTCAGTGCTCCCATTTTTTCCTTTTCTTTTTTTGGATTATTTAAAAGCAAATTCTATTAAACATAGACTTACCATATGACCCAGCAATTTCAATCTTAGGTATGCACTCAAGAGAATTAAAAACAGGTACTCAAACAAATATATGTATGTAAATATACACACACATAGTCATAAAGCACTATCCACAATAGCCAAAAGATGGAAATAGTCTAAATGTTCATCTGAGGTTGAATGGATAAATAAATTGTGGTATATTCATACAATGGAATATTATTCAGCCTTAGAAAGAAATTAAGTACTGATATGTGCTACAAGATGGATGAACCTTGAAGACATCATGTTAAGTAAATGAAGCCAGACACAAAAGGTCATATTATTGTATGATTCCATATACAGAATAGGTAAAATCAGAGACAGATGCAGATTGGTGATTGTCAGGAGCTGGGGGATGCTTAATGGGTATGGAGCCTTACTTTGGAGAGATGGAAATGTTTTAGAACCAGAAGAGAGGTGTTAGTAGCTCAACATTGTAAATGTTCTAAATACAACTGAAATGTTCACTTTAAAAATGGCTATTTAATGTCAATTATCTCAATAAATTTTTTCAAAAAGTAAATTTTAGAAATCATGTCATTTTTACTCCACTTTACCTTAGTATACATTTCTTTAAAAATGGGGACACTGTATTACAGAGCCACAATGTCATTATCAGTGTTTATATTAAGAAATCATTATAAAGTCAATATCTTTTCATGTAGACTCTACTAAAATCAAGAGTTATGGTATTTGTAATATTTTTCTTACCTTTGCTTGTACTGAACAAGGTCATTCTTGGTATGATTTATTAATAGGAATGTAGCTGCTCCATCATGATAATCTGAAAATGTAACAACTGTAGAATGCTCAGCCAAATTAACTTCAGCTATTATGCCTCCAAGCTAGAAGGAAAGAAAATACTCTATAGTGTGATCATTTCCACAAGAATATTAACAAATATTCAAAAACAAAACTTTTCCTAAATTAATAATTTTTTTTTAAATTTAGAAAGCAATTTAACATTTTATAATGATGTCTGGGTCACCTTGAATCTCAAATATTGTATGCAGATGGATAAAATCCAAGATGTGGCATATTCTAGTATTTCTGGTACTCCAACTAACTTTTTGTATAACAAATTGTTTTATGACTCTTGGGTACTGTGGCAGTTTGGTATTATTTATGAATTCCAAAGATAGATAGATTATGTTTGTAACCTAGAACGTGCCTCCGGGTGTGATACCCTTTGACTGCATTAGATTCAGCTGAGATGTCTTCGATTAAATTATGTTAAGATTAGGGCTTCGATTCAACCACGTCATTAGGGTGACTCAGTTTGAGTACCTGCCCCCTTGGTGGGCTATATAAACAGGGATGTTCAACCAAGTACTCAGAAGCAGATACCAGAGAAAAGAGAGACAGTTCCATAGACACGGCAGAGGCCCCGGGAAGAGAAAAATAGCCATTCGCCTATAGTTTACAGCTGACCTTGTGAAAAGAACAGAGCAAATGAGCCCAGAAAGAAATGAGACCCAGGGAAAGAAACGAGCCCTATGCCAGCCTACAGCTGAGATCGGAAGTAGCTGGACCCACAGAGCCTTAACAAGGAAGAGGAAGGCTGAACCCTCGCAGACATCACCTGCCATCTTGCTTCAACAAAAGGCATCAGACTTTGGGTGAAGAAGTACCTCTTGTAGTACCTTAAGTTGGATTCTTTAGGGCCTTGTAACTGTAAGCTTTTACCCCAAATGAATACCCTTTATAAAAGCCAACACATTTCTGGTACCTTGCATCAGCACCCCTTTGGCTGACTAATACAGGTAACTTTTCCCTTTACCAAAAAAAAAAAAAAAAAAAAAAGATTCTTCATTTTTGGAGAAAAGAAAAAAATCACCACAGAATCATTTGGAAGAAATAAAACAAAAATAAGTATATTTTAGCTTCTCTAATGACACACAAATAAAACCCACTTACCTCATTATCCAGACGCAATAAAATACAATTTTCTTGCTTGTTAAAATATATCTTTTTGGGAGAACCTTCACTCCTTTCAACTTTAATGAGAAGTTTACTAGAAGCATCCTCAGGCCAAAAGGGGATACACTGAAATATATTGTATATATATATATTAAAAATAAATGGATTTCTTTGTAAATACCTGTATCATTTTAATAAGCCCAGAATAGACTTTAAACTTCATAAGTTTTAGTTTAAGATAAACTTTTAAGAAAAGCTCTTTTCTGTTTATTGGGTTGCTTACGGAAACAGCTGTACATTGTCAACGAGATGTGGGTCATCATTGTGAGCAAGGTGAATACAAGCAGTTATAAGTTGAAAAGCTATGGTAAGTAGAGTGCTGGGGAGGAAAGAGACTTTAATGTGGTCCAGATCTAAATAAGGGTTAAAAAAAAAATCCGCAAGTAAGTTGAACTAGGTTAGGTACCAGGTGATCATTTTAAAACAAGGGTACATCCAGGTACCAAAAATCAAAATCAGTCTGTGGCATCATTTGGTAATTAAGCAGAAGTAAAAAATATATACAAATGATGAGTCAGGACAGGTATTTTAAATCCAGAGTCCTTGTCAAATAAAGGTAAAAATATAAACTGAGAGTCACTGAATGTATACTTTGGATGGACTATACAAGGCAGGGGATCATATAACACAATGAACCTTGTGGTGAACGATGGACTGTGGTTAATAGTATAAATATGAGAATGTTCTCTCATGAACTATAACAAATATACAATAATAAAAAAATGCAATTTTATTCGACTATACAAAGTAATTATGCAACTAGATATGGGATATGATTAAGTACATAAGAGACTTGGAATGTTCCAACTCAAGGCTTCCTGAAACCTAGCAAAACCTTATCCAGGAGAGTCAAAATAGCAGCAGTAATAAAAAAGAAAAAAATAGCAGCAATACCAATCCATGATTATTACCCATGAAAAACTGAGAAGAATAAAAATGATGTGCTTTCCAAACATCCTCAAGCCTATTATTTTCTAAGTCTCGGCCTTAAAAAAAAATGTATCTTATGTTTAGCAATACACACTGCATCAGAGACTGAATTCCATCATGACAGCTTGAGGAGTTCTGCTGACTGGCTACTTACTGAAACTGGGGAGAAATTATAAAAGAAGAAAAGAAAATCATGTAAAGTCTCTTGAAATTGTCCTAAGGACAAAAAGCAAATGAAGAAACATCTATTCAAGAAAATCTACAAAAATTTGGTAAGAAAGGCAAGTCTACAGTATTTGAACCAAGACTACTTGTTTGATTTTTAATTTTCTATTTGTCACAACATTGTCACCATACCTTCCTTTACTTCTTTAATCAAGCTTTACTTTAGTTCTGAACATATTTATAATGGCTACTTTGAAATCTCACCACTCCCAGCTCTGTGAGTGCTCCACTCCAGACCAGTACAGCTAAGAACACAGGGCTCCCTTTCCCTCAGTTTCCAGTAGCAATTGAGAGTTTTCTTCCCAGGAAGAGCAGGACATCAACATTACATCTTGCCCCCAGCTGCCTGGTGCTAAGGCTAAGTCCTGGGTGAGTATGGTAAAGAGGTAGGGGCTACCTTCTTCTGCTCAATCCCCACTCAGAGAACAGAGGATCTACCTTGGGCATGGCATGCAGAGAATACTGGAACCCTGAGATCAATTCCTCCAGCTTGTGAGGCAGTGGTTCATGCTGGATAGGCAAGCTGAGAGAACTGCAGACTACTGCTGCCCATCTCTGACCCCCAAGGACTCAGCTCCGAGAGTGAGGGTATCACTCAGAGAAAACCATGTTATCACCCCCAACCCCACTCCCAAGCCCTAGCTCAAAGATCCTGCCAGGGGTTGGGGGTAGAGGAGCAGGCCATAAAATAGATAGCTACTAATCTCTTCCCAGTGGAAATAACTTCATTTGCAACAAAGCCTGGAGAAATTTAAACCTAAGAAAACTCTCAAAAAAAGTGGAATCTGTGGTAAAGGAATTGAGAGAAGACTTGTGAATCTAATGTCTGCGGGTCTAGACTGTAGGATCTACGCTGTAGGCTAGCTAGTTTGCAGGAGGGAATGTGGGAATAAGAGAACTAAGAAGAGCCCACCTAGGATCTGAACAAATATCAAGCACTGACCTCAGATATTATTTCTTCAAGGAGCTGCAGTTTGATTAATTAGTTTTAGAGGAATTTATGGCCCAAGGTGTTGTTTTAAACAATAGACTATCTTCCAAGAATTAGTGTAGTTTAATAGCTGGCTGTGGTCAGGGAAATAGTAGAAGAGCGTCCCAGCAGTACCACTGTCATTCCATAGCGCACGGGCATAGCAAAAGCTGTGTTTGCCTGACCAGCAACATCAGACACGTGTGTGTGTGTGTGTGGCGGGGGGGGCCGGGGGGGGGAACGGACTTCATTAATAATTCATCCAGTTGCAAATATTATCAAGCCGTAGAGTTCCTATAACACACTATTGAAAATGTCCAGTTTCTAACAAAAAAATTTATGAGACATGCAAATAAACATGAAAGAACTCATACTGTGGAAAAAAAAAAAAAAAGCAGGCAACAAAACCACCTGTGAGAGCAAACAGATATTGGACTTAGAAAAAGATTTCAAAGGTCTGATGACAATGTTGCAACAAATAGAAAATATCAATAGAATAACTTTTTAAAAAAATGAAAATTATGGGATGAAAAGAAAGTAACTGAAATAAATTCTTTAGATTAATTCCCAAGTTTCAGCACAAGCACACACACATGTGCACACAATTAAAAAAAAAAACAAAAACTTTAAAGGGGCTCAAGAGTAGATCTAAACTGGCAGAAGAAAGATAGGCAAATTTGAAGGTCAATCAACAAAGATCATGTAATAAGAGAGAAAAAAGAATGAAGAAAAATGAAGAGACTTTTAGAAAAATGTGAGGCAGTATTAAGGGCAGTAACACATATATAATAAGACTACCATAAAGAGAGGGAAGAGAAAAAGGAGCAAAAAAATTACTGAAGAAATAATCGCTGAAAATTTTCTAAATTTATCAAAAAGTAATAACCTACACATTCAGGATATAAAATGAACTCCAGAATAGGATAAACACAAAGAGATGCACAAACAAACATCATAATAAAAATGCTGAGAGTTAAAGCTAAGGAGACAACTTTGAAATCAGCTAGAGAAAAACAACAAATCACTTACAAGGGAACTCCAATACAACTAAAATCTGACTTTCTCAGCAGAAACAATGGAAATGATAAGATAATATTCAAAGTGTTGAAAAACATTTTTTTTTTTCCAATTAAGAATCCTATTTCATGAAAGAGGATCTCTATCTCACCCCCTATACAAGAACCAACTAAAAACGGATCAAAGATCTAAATATAAAAGCCAGGACCATAAAACTACTAGAAGAAAATATAGGGAAACATCTTCAAGGCCTTGTAGTAGGTGGTGGTTTCTTGGACCTTACACGCAAAGCAAGTGCAACAAAAGAAAAAAGAAAAAATAAATAAACAGGACCTCCTCAAAACACTTATGCACATCACAGGACTTTGTCAAAAAGGTGAAAAGGCAGCCAATTCAACAGGAAAAAATATTTGGAAATCACATACCCGATAAGGTTTTAATATCCAGGATATATAGAGATGTTACAACTCAAGAGTAAAAAGACAAATGACCCAATTAAAAAATGGGCCAAAGACTTGAATAGACATTTTTCCAAAGAAGAAATACAAATGGCAAAAAAACACATGAAGAAATGCCCAACATCACTAATGATTAGGGAAATGCAAGTCAAAACTACAATGAGATATCATTTCACACCTATCAGAATGGCCACTATTAAAAAGACAGAACTACAAATGTTGGAGAGGATATGGAGAGATGGGAACACTTATTCACTGTTGGTGGGAATGCAGAATGGTACAGCCACTGTGGAGGACTGTTTGGCAGTTCCTAACGAAGTTGAACATAGACTTGCCACGTGATCCAGCAATACCACTACTGGGTATATACCCAGAAGAACTGAGAGCAGTGACACGAACAGACAACTGCACACCAATGTTCAAAGCAACATTATTCACGATTGCCAAAAGTTGGAAACAACCCAGGTGTCCATCAACAGATGAATGGATAAACAAACTGTGGTCTATTCACACGATAGAATACTATGCAGCTATAAGAAGAAATGAAGTCGTAAAGCATATGACAACATGGATGAACCTGGAGGACATTATGTTGAGTGAAGCAAGCCAGACACAAAAGGACAAATACTGTAGGAATGCATTACCATGGACCAAACATATTGTGTAACATTTAAAAAAAAAAAAAAAAAAAAAAAAGAATCCTATTCCAGCAAAGTTATCTTTCAAAACTGAAAGCAGGTGGAGACCTGGATGAGCGAGACGGTAATACTAGGGGAAGAGAGCTGAGAGGAGACCAAAATCAGCTGTGGTGCAGTGGGTCTGTGAGAGACTGAATAAAGCGACAGGGCCACAAGTGCCACTAACACATGATGGGGAAGAAGCAGAAAAACCAAAGCAAAGACAGGTAGAAAGCTTTTATTCAAGATGGCTATCTTGTGTCTGACCAACTTATTAAGCTCCATTATTATAAAAGCAACTCCTAAAAGCAGTTGTTTAGGAGTTCTGGAAAGATATTGACATAAAGACGGTCAGGACTCATCTCTTTCAAAAACAGCAAGAGGACAGGCAGAAATTGTCCAATACAATTATTCTAGGGATCTGGCGATCAAGGAAGTGCTGTTCACCATCCAGGAGAGAGTGAAATAGGGAGACGGAGCTAAAGGAAAAACTGAGTGAATCACCCCGCAGCAGGAAAAGGTGCCCATCCCACATGTTTGAGGAAAGCAGCCCAGGACTGCCTGCTGCTGAGGCAGAGGGTAGTGGAGATTTGCCTCCCTGGAAAAAAGGAGGGCACATTCAAGGGCCGAATGTGGCTTCTAACTAGTGACTTTGGACCGTGGGGCCTGTCTGAATCCATCTAGCTGGCCAGGAGGGGGAGTTCCTGGGGACATTGTTTTAACACCACCCAGTGGAGACTGGAGAAAATACACTCACCACTAGGGCTGCAGGGAAAGGTTTGCCGAAGAGCACCACCTCCTGGCAGACCAGGAAAGTGCAACCCCGAGAATTCAAGGGCAGGGGGAGGGTAAAAAAAAAAAAAAAAAAAAAAGGAAAGGAAAAGAAAAGAATCTTTTTGGTGTCTTTCCTGTCCCTCTCCCCAGGGCACTTTGGAACTGGTCTGCAACCCATTAGTGAGTTCCTGGTCCTGTTTTGATCAGTTAAATACAGGCAATTTTAAGGAGCTAGAATAATTTGAACTAAGAATCAAGGAAAAGCCATAACAATCAACAATAAAATCCTAGGCAAGAGAGAAAAACTGACCATCAGAGTACACTTACCATCATAATGAGATCCTTAGATATCAGCAAAAAATTACAAGCCATATTAACAGGTAGGTATGACCCAGTCAAAGGAACAAATTAAAATATCAAAAAGACACAGATTTGTGTCTAATCTAATCAATGTTGTCCAACCAAAGCTCCTAAATCAATTCAAGGAGATAAAAGAAAGTATTGCTAAAGAGATAAGGGATATAAGAAGACAAAGGTGACATAAAGAAGATACTGAAAGTCTGCACAGGAAAAATAACAGAACTTACGGGAATGAAAGACACAATGGATGAGATTATAAAAATATATTAGAGGGGCAGATGTGGCTCAGATGGTTGGGCATCCGTCTCCCATATGGAGGGACCTGGGTTCGATCCCCGGGACTCCCGGTGAAAAATAAATAAAAATAAATTAAAAAAAAAAAAAAAAGAAAGAAGCAAAATATCTTAAACACACACACACACACACACACACACACACACACACATATATATATATATATATATATATATATTAGAGGCATAGAACAGTACATTTGAACCATCAGAAGAAGGGATCAGCGAATTAGAAGACAGGACATCTGAAATAGAAAAGGCAAAAGAAAAGAGAAAAAAAGAATGGAAAAAAACTGAGCAGTTTTCTCAGGGAATTGAATGACAGCACAAAGTTCATAAACATACATGTCATGGGTGTCCCAGAAGGAGAAGGGAAAGGTGACTGAAAGAATATATGAAGAAATATTGGCCAAAAATTTCCCAACTCTTATGAAAGACATGCATATCCATGTATAAGAAGTACAACAGGGAAGCGGCTGTGGCTCAATCAGTAGGGCTCCCGTTTACCATATGGGAGGCCCCGGGTTCGGTTCCCGGGGCCTCCTGGTGAAGGCAAGCTCGCCCGCATGGCGTGGTTAGCTGACCCAGCGAGCACAAGCAGCAAGGGGGGGATAAATGAATAAATAAATAAAATCTTAAAAAAAAAAAAAAAAAGAAGTACAACACACTACAAACAGAATAAATCCAAATAGACCTACTCTGAGACACATAAATCAGAATGATGAATGTCAAAGATAAAGAGATAATTCTGAAAACAGTACAAGAAAAGCAATCCATCATATACAAGGAATGTTCAATAGACTTAGTACAGATTTCGTATCAGAAACCATGGATGCGAGGAGGCAGTGATAGGATGTATCTAAGATACTGAAAGAGAAAAACTGGCACCCAAGAATTCTTTATCTAGCAAAAAATATTCTTCAAAAATCAGAGAGAGTTTAAAATATTCACGAATAAAAAGAAACTAAGAGAGTTCAGTAATAAGAGGATGGCCCTTCAAGAATGACAAAAGGGAGTTCTGCAGTCTGAAAGAAAAGATAAGAGAAAGAGGCTTGGAGGAGAGTGTAGAAATGAAGAATATCAGAAAGCATAACTTAAAAGGGTAAAAAGGCAGACAAAAATAAGATATGACATATGTAGACCAAAAGATAAAATGGTTTAAGTAATGCCTTTACAATAATAACATTGAATGTTAATGGATTAAACTCACCAATCAAAAGACACAGGCTGATAGAATAGATAATATATATGAGCCATCTATATGCTGTCTAAGAGAAGCTCACCTTCAACACAAGGTTACCAATAAGCTGAAAGTGAAAGGTCGGAAAAAGATATTCCACACAAAGAGAAACCAAAAAAGAGCTGGGATAGCTATATTAATATTGGACAAAACAGACATTAAAGGCAAAACTCTTTTAAGAGACAAAGCTTTGGATCACAGTAGGGTTACAATTGGGGCAGGGGAGGATCGTTGGTGTGGGGTGTCAGTGATGGGATGCATGGGAGGAAGTTCACCTGAGCATACATATAAGGTATGTAAATGTTCAAATGTTCACGGGACATTGTCACATTGGGTGGAGACTCAAACAATAACCTAGAATTCCCATCCTGGAGAGCTCTGCCACATTCTCTAAGGAAGCAGCAACAGTTCCCCAAGCACAGGGGCAGTGACTGGTGAAGGAGAATGATCCAATGATGGGCCTTTGATATTGAAGATTAGGCTTATGAGCCTTTGCTCTTGATATGGAAACTTAGCCTATTGTTATGGGGTGCCTAAGTGTTGCCTCCTGAGAGCCTCCTTGTTGCTCAAATGTGGCCTCTATCTAAGTCAAACTCAACATATGAAAGCATTACCTTCCTCCCAGCTTGGGACATGACTCCAGAGGATAAGCCTCCCTGACATCAAGGGATTGCTACCAAGTACCAACTAGCAATGCAAATGGAAAAAGACCTCGAATAAAAGGGTGAAAAGGTAAAGAAAAATGAGTTTACATGGCTAAGAGACTTCAAAGTGAGTAGGGAATGCTTATGTACATCTTAGCAGGATCTCATAGATTTCCAAAGTGGATACTACCCCAAATAGTGGGGCTCCGGAGGGCTCTGGAGACACCCAGGTCCTATGGTCAGGTGGATAGCTCTGGAGTTTGGTGCCTTGCCAGTGGGCCCTACTTTGGAGTTTGTGTTCCTGAGAGTGACAGAGTTGGACTCAGTTATGTCTTCCCTGCACATGGCTCATCTGTCCCTTCTATTTAAACCTATAATTGGTGCTAGAGTTTGTTGGTGTATATCCAGAGACTTGAGTCTTTGGGCTGTCCATGTGCCAGCTGGGCCCGGAACCTCGATGGAGTTGCAACACCTACTCTACAGCTTGCTGGACTCACCCAGGACAATTGGTGGGGGGATGATGATGGACGATGGCCATCCCAGGGAACGGAAAGAGTCTGCAGCTGCAGGCAGGATAGTCTCATCCATCTTCCCCATGGGATATAAGCCCTCTTTCAATTTACGGTGGAATGAACATCACCATCTCAGAATTCTCAGGATTAGGGGAAGAGCTATGGATTAGAGTGGACTTACTGGTATTCTACTATAGACATATTGTGATTCTAGCAATGGAAGAAATTACAACATTGATGTGGAGCCAGGGGCCACTGGAGCCTCTGGGGCAGGGAGAGGAAAAAACAGTTTTAATTCGGGGGCTTTTTTGGGACTTGAGAATTGCCCTGAGTGATGATGCAACGACAGATACAGGCTATTTTATATAATCACATAACATGCAGAACTGTGTGGGAGAGAGTGTAGACTACAATGTGAACTATGGTCCATGCTGAATAGCAAAGTCCCAGGGTGTCTTTATCAACTGCAGTGAACGTGCCACACTAATGAAGGATGTTTATGTGGGAGGGTGTGGGAGGTATGGAGAGTGGGGTATATGGGAATCCCTATATTTTTGTGTAAAATTTATGTAATCTATCTTTAAAATACATATATAAAGTGATATGATCCTAAAAAAAAAAAAATGAGGTTTTTAAAAATCTCAACTTGACCAGATATGAAACAATTTAAAAACCTTTAAAAGTGTACTGAGAAAAACCAGGCTTTTAAAAAAACACATTTGTCATTACCAAAAAGAGACGTCTTTAGGTAAAAATAATAAAAATGCCATGCTGCATAGGTAATACAGATAGTTTTAGTTATCTGGTCAACAGGCAAAAATCAAGCACTTAAGGTCTTGAGCTCCAATCTTTTGTTCATTTCTTATTGCTGGAATTTCATATTCATTTCTTCTTGGATGACTAAACCAGATGATAGTAGAGATGGTAAGCCGACATTTACTCAGCCCTGCCCTGCTCAGCCTCCAGAGCAGACGAATTCTCAGCTGGTGGATCGACTGCTTTTGTCTCTTTGCCATCTTGTGGTTTAGGGTTTTCTGGGCATCTGCGTCAGTAATTGAAGTTAAGGCGGTACTGACTTTGAGGTGGATGCTGACCTTGGGTATCATCTCCTTGATTTTCCTTATCATCTTCATTGCCATCCTCTCTAGGCTGTTTTTGGCGAGGAGGGCCCCTGCAGAATCGTGGTCTATAACCCTGACACATATTCTGTCTCACTGGTCTACCTTGTTCTCCTGCACCCTGGTTGTCAGCACCCTCCATCACTTCTCCTTGAACAGGAGGGTTGGAATACTGTGGTCGATGCCCTTGGGTCTCCGCATATAGTAAGGTGGGAATCGTCTCCTGTGGTAGGGTGGGCCTGGCCTTCAAAAGTACTCTCTGATCCCTTGTTCTTTTCCCCACTTTCACTATTCTGGTAATTTTGCTGGTAATTGTGTGGAGGACCCCTATGACATGGATAACATCTATAATGGTTATGGTCTGCTGCATATTTACTGCCTTGAAATGGAACTCCACCAGGGCCTATGACATCTGCTGCCTCTGCCCCCTTTTCTCCTTCAACAACATCAAACTTCATAGTTTCTCCATCCCTTACACTGCGAAGGTACTTCCTGGGGTTATTCTTTTTTATGGCAGTCTGGTGTACAAACACATCTTCCTTGGTGTCATTCTTGATAAAACCATATCTGTTTCTTACATTGAACCATTTTACTGTTCCCAAAACCTTCATTGTGATGACTTTCTTGTCCCCGCTGGCAGGAGATGCCAATGTAAGGCCTCCCGGAACGCCACTCCCTGCGCTGCTGCCCGTGGTGCCGGGCTTGGTGTCAGCAGCGCTGAGGGCAGGGGTGGCAGGTGGTTGCTGGGTCTCAGCCTTGTTGCTCATGGTTGTCATGATGGCAACGGGGGCTGACTGTGGCAGCTGCAGCTCCTCCTGGGGTGTTAACACAGGATTAACCAGAATACGCGTGGGACATTTGAATGAGGTTCAATAACTAACTCATCCAAATACGGGTGGAAAACTCCAAAGAACCAGAAAACTGACAGATTTACATAATATCCATTCTTAAAAAATTGTGTAAAAATAAATTCTTAATGATTGAAATTATACAAAGCACCTTCTCTGATCATAATGGAATGAAGCTGGAAATCAGTAATAGGCAGAAAACAGGAAAATTCACAAATATGTGAAAGTTAAACAACATACTCTTAATCAGTGGATGAAAGAACAAATTGCAAGAAAATATCTAAAAATGAAGGAAAATAAGTACATATCAAAATTTATGGGATGCAGCAAAGTCAGTGCATAGAGGGAAATTTATAACCCTAAATGTCTACATTAAAAAGGAAGAAAGGGAGAACAGATGTGGCTCAAGTGACTGAGCTCCCGCCTACTACATGGGAGGTCCATGGTTTGTTCCCGGTACCTCCTAAAGAAGATAGTGAGCTAGTGCAATGAGCAGGTGCAGCAAGCTGACACAACAAGATGACACAACAAGAGACTCAAGAAGAAAAAAAAAAAACAATGAAGGATACAACAAAGCAGAGAGCAGAGGTTCCAAGTACCTCCTAAAGATGATGAGAAAGACAGCGAGCTAATATGACGGGCAGGCATGGCAAGCTGACGCAACAAGATGGCACAACAAGAGACACAGGAGGAAAAACATAACGAGAAACACAGCAAAGCAGGGAATGGAGGTGGCTCAAGCAATTAGGTCCCTCCCTCCCACACTGCAGGTCCTGGGTTTAGTTCCCGGTGCCTCCTAAAGAAACAAGGAAGACGAACAGACACAGCAAGTGCAAACAATGAGGGGGTGGGGAGAAATAAATAAATAAAATAAATCTTAAAAAAAAAAAAAAAAAAAGGAAGAAAGAGCTAAAAATCAAAGACCTAAATGCACACCTGAGGAACTAGAAAAAGAACAACATAATCTCAAAGCAAGCAGCAGAAGGAAAGAAATAACAAAGATTAGAGCAGAAATAAATGAAATTAAGAACAAAAAAACAATAGAGAATTAACAAAATCAAAAGCTGATTCTTCAAAAAGGTCAACAAAATTGAAAAACCCTTAGCTAGACTGTCAAAGAAAAAAAGAGGGAAAATGCAAATAACTAAAATCAATACTGAAAATGAGGACAATACTACAGATTCCACAGAAATAAAAGAGATCATAAGAAGATACTATGAACAACTGTACATCAACAAACTAGACAACATAGATGAAATGGAAAAATTCCTAGAAACAAAGGACAAATTACACTGACTGTAGAAGAAACAGAGACCTCAATAAACCAATCACAAGTAAAGAGATTGAAATAGTCATGAAACAAATCCCCAAAATGAAAACCCAGGACCCAATGGTTTCACAGTTGAATTCTACCAGTCATTCAGAGATTTAATATCAATCTTGCTCAAACTCTTCTAAAAGATTGAAGAGGAAGAAACATTACCTAACTCATTATATAAAGCCAAGCTCACCCTAATATCAAAGCCAGATAAATATACTACAAAAAAGAAAATTACAGATCAATTTCTCTAAAGAATATAGATGCAAAAATCCCCAACAAAATACTTTCAAATTGAATCCAAAATCACATTAAAACAATTACACACCATGACAAAGTGGGTTTTATCCCAGGTATGTAAAGGTTCTTCAATCCAAGAAAATCAATTAATGTAATACATTACATTAACAAATCGATGGGGAAAAACCACATGATCATTTTGATTGATGCAGAACAGGTATGACAAAATCCAGCACCCTTTCTTGATAAAAACACTTCAAAAGACAGGAATAGAAGGGCATATAAGAAAAACCCACAGCCAACATCTTAGTCAGTGGTAAAAGGTTGAACGCTTTCCCTCTAAGACTGGGAACAAAACAAGGATGTCCACTGTCACCATTGTTATTCAACATTATGCTAGAGGGAAGCGGCTGTGGCTCAATCAGTGGGGCTCCCGTTTACCATGTGGGGGGCCCCGGGTTCGGTTCCCGGGGCCTCCTGGTCAAGGCAGGCCCGCCCGCAAGGCGTGGTTGGCTGACCCGGCGAGCACAAGCAGCAAGGGGGGGATAAATGAATAAATAAATAAAAAATCTTTATTAAAAAAAAAATCTATTTCTAAAAAAAAAAAAACATTATGCTAGAAGCTATAGGTAGAGCAATTAGGCAAGAAAAAGAAATAAAAGGCATCCAAATCAGAAAGGTAGAAGTAAAAATTTCAACTTTCACTATTTGCAGATGATATGATCCTATATTTAGAAAATTCCACAAAGTCTACAACAAAGCTACTAGAGCTAATAAAGAAGGCCATCAAAATGGCAGAATACAAAGATGAACATTCAAAATTCAGTAGTGTTTCCTCACAATAGTAATGAGCAATCTGAGGAGTCAAGAAAAAAATTCCATTTACAATAGCAACTAAAAGAATCAAATATCTAGTAAAAAATTTAACCTAGGATGTGAAGGACCAAACTCAGAAAACTATAAAAGATTGCTAAAATAAATCAAAGTAGACCTAAACAAACATAATGACATTCCATGTTCATGGATTGGAAGACTAAATATCATTAAGATGTCAATTCTACCCAAATTGATTTACAGATTTAATGCAATCAAAATTCCAATAGACTATTTCGCAGAAATGGCAAAGTCAATCATCAAATTTATTTGAAAGGGAAAAGGGCCCTCAGTAGCCAAAAACATCTTGAAAAAGAGGACTGAAGTTGGAAGACTCACATTTCTGGACTTTAAAGCATATTACAAAGCTACAGTGGTGAAAACAGAATCTTATTGGCATAAAGATAGACATATTGATCAATGGAATCAAACTGGAAGTTCGGAAATAAACCTCACCTCTACAGTCAATTTTTGACAAGTCCACCAAGTCCACTCAGCTGGGACAGAACATTCTCTTCAGCAAATGGTGCTGGGAGAACTGGATATCCATAACGAAAAGAATTATAAAGACCTCTGACTCACACCATATATAAAAATTAACTCAAAATGGATCAAATACCTAAAGATAAAAGTCAGGACCATAAAAGTTCTGGAAGAAAATGTAGGAAAGCATCTTCAAGATCATTTGGTAGGAGGTGGCTTCTTAGATCTTACACCCAAAGTACAAGCAATAAAAGAAAAAAATAGATAAATGGGACTTTCTCAAAATTAAATACTTTTTTGCTTCAAAGGACTCTGACAAGAAGGTGAAAAGGCAGCCTACTTAATGGGAGAAAATATTTGGAAACCACATGTCCAATAAGGGTTTAATATCCAGAAAGAGATTCTACAACTCAAAGATAAAAAGACAATTCAATTCTTTTTTTAAATGGGAAAATGACTTGAATAGAAATTTTTCCAAAGAAGACATACAAATGGCAAAAAAAAGCACATGAAAAGATGTTTAATATCGCTAGCTATTAGGGAAATACAAATCAAAATTACAATGAGATATAATTTCACACCAACTATTGGCCACTATTAAAAAAACAGAAAACTACAAGTGCTGGAGAGGATGTGGAGAAATAGGAACACTTATTTACTGCTACTGGGAATGTAGAATGGTACAGCTGCTGTGAAAGACTGTTTGGAGAGGAATCTAAATAGAGATTTGCTATATGATCTGGCAATCCTGCTACGAGGTACATGCTCAGAAGAAATGAAAAAGCAAGTATGAGAACAGACATTTAATCACCAATGTTCATAGTGGCATTATTCATAACTGCCAAACGATGGAAACCACCCAAGTGTCCATCAACCAATGAATGGATAAACAAAATGTAGAATATACATATGATGGACTATTATTCAGCTGCAAGAAGAAATGCAGTCTTGATGCATATGACAACATAGACGAACCTTTAGGACAATATGCCAGGTGAAATAAGTCAGACACAAATGACAAAACTATGATCTCACTAATATGAACTAAACAAAATTAGCAAATTCAAAAAAAAAATTGAAAGGAAAATAAAGATTTTAGTAGATAAAGAAAAACTGAGAGACAATATTGTTAGCAGATTTGCCTTAAAAGAAGTTACTATAGCTGAAATCAAGGGACTTCAAATAGTAGCATGAATCCACTATTAAAAAAATGAGCACCTATAAAGTTATTCAAATAATTATAAAAGACATTATTGGCACGCTGCCTCTGTCCCGCTTTCTGGACCTCTTTCGACGTTGTCTTCGGTTGCTCGTTAGCCCGCCCCCAGCAGCCAGAATGGTGAAGCAGATCGAGAGCAGGGAAGATTTTCAGGCAGCCTTGAACAGTGCTGGGGATAAACTTGTAGTAGTTGACTTCTCAGCCACATGGTGTGGGCCTTGTAAAATGATCAAGCCTTTCTTTCATTCCCTCCTTAAAGTATAACAAGGTGGTGTTCCTTGAAGTAGATGTGGATGACTGTCAGGATGTTGCTGCAGACTCTGAAGTCAAATGCATGCCAACATTTCAGTTTTATAAAAAGGGACAAAAGGTGGGTGAATTTTCTGGCACTAATAAGGAAAAGCTTGAAGCCACCATTAATGAATTAAGCTAATCATGTTTTCTGAACACAACCAGCTGTCAGCTGTTTAAAACTTGTAATTTTTTTTATTTACAAAAAAGATGACGTATGAAGACTATATACCCAACTGCCATCTGATTATAAATGACAATAAAATATTAATTCTACCCTTAAAAAAAAAAAAAAAAAAGACATTAATGCATATTTTCACCTATCTCCACTTAACTAATTTTAAAAGCAACTGTATAGAATAATATGTACATAATGTATTGCTATGACTTTAACACATAAAAATGTACTATGTATGTAATATATTTGCCACTAACAACACAAAGGAGATGTGTGTGATAAAAGGTGTAATGGGCCAACGAATGAGGGCAAGTAGTAAAGAAACAGTGCACTGTTGGAATTGTAACAATAAAAGATGTAATATGGATAACAATTATACAAAAAGGGGGGAAAGGAAGAGAATTGTATAGGAGTAAAGTTTCTAATATATCACTGGAATTCAGCTAGCATAAATATGAAGCTGACTCTGAAAACAACATGTACAGATATATGTTTTATTGTGCTCTGCTTTACTGGGCTTCAGAGATACATTGTATTTTTTGCAAATTAATGGTATGTGGCAACCCTGCATCAAGCAATTCTATCAGTGCCGATTTCCCAACAGTGTGTACTCACATCGTGTTTCTGTGTCAAATATTAATGGTACACTATGTATTTTTATTTTTAGACATAATATTATCACACACTTAATAGACTAGAGTATAGTGTAAACATAACTTTTATATGCACCAAAAAACCAAAAACTTCATGTGACTCGCTTTATTAAGATGTTCACTTTTTAAAAAATAAATAAATAAATAAATAAATAAATAAATAAATAATAATAAAGAAAAAAAAAAAAAAAGATGTTCACTTTATTGTGGTGTCTGGAACTAAACGTGCAATGTCTCCAGTGTTTGCCTGGAGCAACAATTGAAAGAAAATTCTAAAAAGTATATTTAAAAAGTCATTAAATTAAAATGTTACATTAGAAAATATTCACTCAACGCAAAAGAAACTAATAAGGAAGGAACAAAGGAACAAAAGAGAGAAATGACATGGGAAATAAGTAAGATGGCAGACACAAATCCAACTATACCAATAATAACATTAAATATGAATGGATTAAACAATCCAATAAAAAGGCAGCAATTGCCAAACTGCATAAAAAACCATGACCCAACTATAGGTTGCTACAGGAACCACACTTTAGATTATGAGACACAAGTAGATAGAAAGTAAAAGATGGAAAAAGATATATTATGCAAACAGCAACCACAGAAAAGCAGGAGTTGCTATACTAAATTATACAAAATAAATGTTAACAGAGAATGTTGTCAGAGATAAAAAGGGACATTTTATAATGATAAAAGTCAATCCCAGAAAGATAGAATAATTATAAACATATATGCACTCAACAGCAGAGCAACAAAATACATGAAACAAAAAACTAACAGAAATTAAGGGAGAAAGACAATTCAATAATAACTGGAGACTTCAATACCCCAAATCAATAATGGATAGAATAATTAGACAGAAGAAGAAAAAGAATATAGAAAACTATAAACCAATGAGACCTAACAAATTTATAGAACACTATACCTAATAACAACAAAGCATACATTCTTTTCAAGTACACAAGGTACATTCTCATAGACCATACATTAGGCCATAAAACAAACCTCAATAAACGTAAAAGGATAGAAATAGTACAAGTACGTTCTCTGGCAACAATGGAATGTAATTAGCAATAATTAACAGGAAAATTTGGGAAACTCACAAACCCATGGAAATTAAAAAAAAAAAAAAAAGTCCAAAATAACCAATGGGTCAAAGTAGTATTCAAAAGGGAAATCAGAAAATACTCTAAAATGAATGAAAATGAAGATACAACAAACATATCAAAACTTAAGGACGTCACATAAAGCAGTGCTTGGAGGGAAATTTATAGCTATAAATGCCTATATTAAGACAAAAAACTCTCAGTTCAATAACCTAAGCTTCCATGTTAAAAAACTGAAGAAAGAAACACAAACAAAACCTAGAGCAAGAACAAGGAAGGTAATAATGAAGAATATAGTGAAAAATATGAAACAAAGAATCGAAAAAAGTAGAGAAAATCGATGACAGCAAAAGTTAGTTATTCAGAAAGATCAACAAAACTGACATTTAGTTTGACCAAGAAAAAATGAGAAAGACTAAATTACTAGACTGAGAAATCAAAGAGGGGCATTACTACCAACCTTAAGGAATAAAAATGGATCAAAGAGGAATACTATGAACAGTTGTATGCCAATAAATTAGATAATTGAGATGAAATGGATAGATTCCTAGAAAGACACAAACTCCTAGAAAGACAAATTACTGGAACACACTCAAGAAGAAACAGACAATCTGAATAGACCTATTAGAGGAGAGTGAATCAGTAATCAAAAAACATGAACGCCAGCTTCTCACATAAGAGGTCCAGGATTCAATTCCCTGGTACCTCAAAAAAAAAAAAAAAAAAAAAAAAAAAAGACTCAAAAGGAGTCCTGCAAGTAGCCTTAATTTTAATTCCAGGAAACATTAACTGAGATACAGAGAATCATGTAATACTGCCTATCCACAATAATAAAAATTTTGGGCAAAAGAAAAAAAAAAAAAAAAAAAAAAAAACATGAAGAAAAGTCCCAGCTTAGACAGTTTCACTGTTAAAGTTTATGAAACATTCAAAGAAGAATTGCACCTATTCTTAACAAACTCTTCTAAACAAAAAGGAGGGAGAACATTTCCTAGATCGTTTTATGAGGCAAGTATTTGATATCAAAATCAAACAAAGATATCATAAGAACAGCAATGTCTCTCATGAATACAGTCACAAAAATCCTCAACAAATACGAGCAAAGTCATTCCAGCAATATATAGTAAGTATACACCATGTCTAGGTGGGATTTATCCTAGAGATGAAAGTTTGATTTAACATCCAAAAATTAATTTTGTAGATAAATAAAAATCACATGATAATCTCAATCAATGCAGAAAGAATGTTTGACAAAATTCTATGCACTTTAATGAAAAACAACAACAATAAAACACTAAAACTAGGAACACAGAATTTCTTCAACCTGATAAAGGGCATTTATGGAAACCCATCATACAAGTAACATCAATTTTAATGGTGAAAGACTGAAAGCTTTCCTTCCTGAGATCAAGAATAAGATAAAGGAAGCGGCTGTGGCTCAATCAGTAGGGCTCCCGTTTACCATATGGGAGGCCCCGGGTTCGGTTCCCGGGGCCTCCTGGTGAAGGCAAGCCTGCCCGCACGGCGTGGTTAGCTGACCCAGCGAGCACAAGCAGCAAGGGGGGGATGAATGAATAAATAAAAAATCTTAAAAAAAAAAAAGAATAAGATAAAGATGCCTGCTCTTTCTACTTCGATTAAACATTATATGGGAGGTTCTAGCCAGGGAACTTAGGCAAGAAAAAGAAATGAAAGGCCCCAAGAGGTAAAATTATCTCTGCTCAAAGATGACATGAAAAGACAAATGACCCAATTAAAAAATGGGCCAAAGACTTGAATAGACATTTCTCCGAAGAAGAAATACAAATGGCAAAAAAAACACATGAAGAAATGCTCAACATCACTCATGATTAGGGAAATGCAAATCAAAACTACAATGAGATATCATTTCACACCTATCAGAATGGCCACTATTAAAAAGACAGAGAACTACAAGTGTTGGAGAGGATGTGGAGAGAAAGGAACACTTCTTCACTGTTGGTGGGAATGCAGGATGGTACAACCACTATGGAGGACTGTTTGGCAGTTCCTAAAGAAGTTGAATATAGACTTGCCACGTGACCCTGCAATACCACTACTGGGTATATACCCAGAAGAACTGAGAGCAGTGACACCAACAGACATCTGCACACCAATGTTCATAGCCACATTATTCACCATTGCCAAAAGTTGGAAACAACCCAGGTGTCTATCAACAGATAAATGGATAAACAAACTGTGGTCTATTCACACGATGGAATATTATGCAGCTGTAAGAAGAAATGAAGTCATAAAGCATATGGCAACATGGATGAACCTGGAGGACATTATGTTGAGTGAAGCAAGCCAGACACAAAAGGACAAATACTGTATGAATGCATTACTATGAACCAAATATATTGTGTAATATATTGTTTGATTCACACACAAAAAAAAACAAAAAAATTTACATGTATCCATTACATTTAATTGAGAAATGTATATATTTATTCATCTGTGTTTACTTTTTAGTTTTTAATTGCTTATGTTTTCAATTATTAAATGTACAAAATAAAGTTAAAAAAAAATTGTTCTGGCTATTCTAGGGCCTCTGCATTTATACATCAATTTTAGAATATGTTTACTGTTTCCTATTTTAAAAGGCTGTTGGGATTGCATTGAATCTATATATCCATTTGGGAAGAAAAAAAAAAAAAGATGACATGATCTTGTACATATAAAATCCTAAGGAATCCACTACAAGAGTATTAGAAGTAATAAATGAGTTTAGCAAGGCTGTAGGATACAAAGTCATTATACAAACAACTGGGGGAGTGGATATAGCTAAAGTAGTTGAGCGCCTGCTTCCTGGGTACCTCTTAAAAAAACAAAACAAACAAACAAATGAAAAAACCAACTCTCACTGGTAAGGTGATGTAGCTCAGTGGTTGAGCACCTGCTTCCCATATACAAGGTCCTAATTTCAATCCCCGGTACCTCTTAAATACAAATAAACAAACAAACAAAATATTGTATTTCTATACATTTACAATGAACAATCTGAAAATGAAATTAAGAAAAAAATTCCATTAACAATAGAAGAAAAAAGAATAAAATGATTAGGAATAAATTTAACGAAAGTACAAGACATACTCTGAAAACTACAAAACATTGTTAAACAAAATTAAAGAAGTTTAAATAAAGGGGGAAATATCCCATGCTGTTCATGGATCAGAATATTTTTAAGATGGAAATACTCTACAACCTTACCTATGGACTAAATAAAATCCCTATTAGAATTCCAGTCAACATCTTTGCACAAATTGACAAGCTAATTTAAAAATTTATGTGGGGAATTGCTAGGGACTCAGAAAAAAAGACAAAACAATTCTGATAAAAGAAAAATAAAGTAGGAGGGCTCACATTTACTGATTTTAAAAACTTACTACAAAACAATGGTAATCAAGATAGTATAGTACCAGCACAAGAAATAAAATCATGTGTCTATGACAACTGATTTTTGACAAAGGTGCCAACATTATTCAACTGAGGAAAAATGGTTCTTTTCAACAAATAGTACTGAGACAACTGGATATCCACAAGCAAAAGAATGAAGTTAGGCTCTTACTTCACACAACACACAAAAATTTACTCACAATGGATCAAAGATCTAAATATAAGAGTAAAAACTATAGGGAAGTCGATGTGGCTCAAGTGACTGAGCTCCCACCTACCACATGGGAGGTCCCAGGTTCAGTTCCCGGTGCCTCCTAAAGAAGACGAGCAAGATAGCAAGCTGATGCAACAGGCTGGCGTGGCAAGCTGATGCAGCAAGAGCCACAAGGAGAAAAAACATAATGAGACACACAACAAAGCAGGGAGTGGAGGTGGCTCAAGTGATTCGGTGCCTCCCTCCTACATGGGAGGTCCCGGGTTCGGTTCCTGGTGCCTCCTAAAAGGAAGACGAGCACACAACGAATAGACACAGCAAGAGCAAACAATGAGGAGGTGGGGAGAAAGAAATAAATTAAAAAAAAAAAAAAAAAAAAAAAGAATAAAAACTATAAAACCACTTAGAAGAAAACATAGGGGAATTTCATGACTCAGATTTGGCATAAGATTCTTACAATGACTGAAAGCAAAAGCAAAAAAAAAGAGAGAAAGTTGGTAATTTAGGCTTCAACAAAATTAAAAACTTTGTGCTTCAAAAGACACCATCAAGAAGACAACCCACAGAATTTGAGAAAATGTTTCCAAATTATGTATCTGATAAGGGTCTAATATCCAGAATATATAAGGAACTCTTACAAGTCAATAATAAAAACTCCTCTGAGAGTCTTTCTGCTAAGGCAAAGTCAATCCCAAAAGGAGGTTTCCCAGGCCAGTATAAGAAAAACCTCTTAGAAGAAAAGTTGTCTCAAAGGAGGAGATTAAGGGGAAAGGAAGAAGGGCAGGAGTTGAAGTTATAAGTGATAAACTGTATTCATGCATTAATCTCTTGTACTTCCTGAAAACCCCATGAGAATGAAGCAAAATATACAAAGAGAATAGGAGATACTCAGGAATTGAGAAACCCAGGTATGATGATGTACAGGGAATAAAGAAGAGCTGAAAATAGGAGACTGACTGAAAGTTGAATAAGGAGTAGTTAAATTCTCAGATAATTTTCCCAACCTAGAGAGCCAAGAAGAAGATAGGAGTTTTGTATTATGGAAAGGTAGAAGCCTAGAGGCTTTGAATTAGGTGTATCAGGCACAGCTGCAGGAGGGGTGAAAACAAAGGTAGTATGGTAGTTTATAAATTGAACTAAGAGATTCAATATACCTCCCCTATCATACCACCTTGGTTCAGAATGCTGGAAGGCATGCTTATATACCCTAGGTATGGAGACAAGAGAATTCCTTTGTAAGGAGAAAGATCTGGTTTCCAGAGTTAAATATTATATTATTTAAAATGTTTATTTTCAACAAAAATAATGGGACACACAAAAAAACAGGAAACTATGACCCATACATAGGAGGAAAAAAAGCAGTTAATAGAAAATGTATTCTATACATTGGATATACTAGAAAAAGACTTTAAACTAGCTGTTCTAAATATGCTCAACTAAAGGAATCAATGTCTAAAGAACTAAAAGTATGAGAATGAAGTCTCACCATACAGAAAATATCATTAAAGAGATAGCAATTATTAAAAAAAAAAAAAAAAAAAAAGGAAATACTAGAATTGAAAAGTACAATAATTGAAATGGAAAAGTTGAATCAGCAACTTGAAAATAGAATGATAGAGAAGAAGCCAAACCAAAGAAGGGAGAGAAAAAAAGAAGAAATATGAACAGAGCCTCAGAGAAATGTAGGATACTATTAAGTACTCCAACAAGAGATACATAATAAATATTTGTTGAAAAAAATGAACAGGTAGATTTGAAAAGAGATTGAACTCTGAAAATGAGAAATATAATTGTTCAAATAAAGAAACTCAGTGGATGGCTTAAATAGCAATTTAGACACAGTAAAAGTGAAAATTTGTGAAATTATATATATATGTAGAATCTATTCAAAATGCAGCAAAGATTTAAACAGGTGGAAAATACAAAAATTACATTAAGAGAAATGGAAGATAGAATAAATAGGTCTAGAATACAACTGCCCAGGGGCTCAGCAGAATAGAGAATGGAGGAAAAGCAGTATTTAAAGAGAAAACAGTTGCAAATTTTACAGAAAGTATGAAATACATGAATCCAAAGATCTAAGAACAAAGCATTCCAAGCAGCACAAATAAAAATATACCCACCCTTAGATACACAGTAATATGACTGCAGAATATCAAAGACAAAGAAAAGACCTTGAAGATGGCCAGAGAGAAAGAACAGATGACCAACCTCCAAAGAAATGACATAATCACAGCAGAATTTTGAAGAAAAATGAAAGTCAGAAGGCAGTGGGGTAAAGTCTACATGTTGAGGAAAAAAATGCCTGTCAATCTAAGATTATCAAGTAAAAATATCATAAAATAAAGAGACTAATAAACACAAACTCATGTTATTTACCTCCAAAACCAGTTTTAAAGGAAATTCTATAAAAGTTCCTAAAAAAGTAAAATAGGTTAAGAACTCAGTACTCTCTATCTTAAAATACTTACATTAGACAGTCTTTCAGAAGTCTTTTATCAAGAGGTTTAATGGTTAAATGATGGAGTAGAATGAAAATTTCACTCTGCCTTGCTGCCTTCTACAAATAACTTAAAAGGAAGTCAGGTTTAGCCTACTCTATGGAGGCAATCCTAGCAGGTGACTGGAGAAATAAATAATTTCCTTTTCTTTTCTGCTACTATATTTATCACAATTGGTTAGTAATTATTGAACATCTATCTCCCTTATCAAGATATGCATTCCCAGATTGCAACATAAGTACATTTTCCAATAATTAAATATCCAGAGCTTGGCATATCATAAATACTCAATAAAAATTCATGAACTGAAACACAATTGGGGGTGGGAGGTAGTTAAAACATGACATGATGACTTCAGGTATCTAACTTTAAGAAATATAGAAAATCTAGAGAGATACATTTTTGAAATTCATCTACCTACCTGTTCCAAATCAAGAGAGAGCCATTTATCATTTCCCTCTTCAGCTACAGATATATGATACTTGCTTTTGTTTTTAATCATATAGAAAGGAGTAAATGTCACAATTCTGGTAATATTAAAACTGCTGAGGTCTATAGTGACACCAACCTTGGAGAAAACAAATTTGAAAGTTCAAAAAGTTACATTATCATAACAATCTTATAAAAATCAATCAAATAGTCAGTAGGCACAGACACAGTTTAAATAAAAGTTTTTAAATGAGCATAGAATTAACTCACTTGATATTCCATTTTCAGGCCTTTACATTTAACAGCTCCATGACTACCAACAGTATCAATTGAAAACTGATCTGATAATTCACTATCAGTTACCATAAGCTGAACCTAGAAGAAAAATATTTCAAATATATTTCAATTTAGGTAACTTTAAAAATTTCAACCTAAAGTAACAAATTTTCTACTTTTAGCATAAACTAATGTTGTTAATATACTAAATCTTTCCTAATATTAAATTCTAATCTTTTCAACCTCAAATATTTAACAAATTTTATTTCTACTTGTTTCATATTTTTTCTTCAGAACTCTAAAAAAAATAAAAGGCAGTGATAAATAGCTAAAGAACAGTGAAAAGTTTTAAAATGTACATACCTTATTGTTATGAAAAAAGTGCTTTGGCTGAAAAGAAAAGAGAACTGGCTTTTTATAATTAGGTGGATGCTTTCGATGAATTCCATCTGCCTTGTACTGTAACAATCGACCAGTCTTGTTGACCATCCAATAAGGAGAATGAAATGCCACAACTACCTGGCCAATACTATAAGTCAAATGGACAGCAATATCTAACTCAGTCTTTTCTATTTCTGTAACACAGGTAAAGTTGATGAAACCAATGTCTTGCTGATTAGATATTATATGATATTCACTTTTCCAATCATGATTAAGATAGTCAAGCAACTTTAAATGTAGCCTGGCTTTATCCATCTCTGCAGTAAAAATCTGGGCTGAAGAACCTTCATTTAGAGTAAAAACTCTATGTTCAATCCCCTATAATAAAAAAATACAATAAATTGAAAAACAATCCATAATAATATGCCAAAAATTATACTTAATTATTCAAATGCCACACAAAATATCTCTGAGAACAAATAGTATGCTCAGAGTTTGAAGACTTAAATTCAAGTTCTAAGTCTGCCAACTATGTAAACTTGTGTAAAATATTAAATTTGAGATTTAAGATTCAGTAATCTGTCAAATAGTTAAAATTATCTGTTTCAAAGGACTATTGTAAAGATTATAATGAATAATATGTGAAACGCTAGTGGAAATTATAAACATTGTAAAACACTGTAAGTAGTAAACTTACAAGGAAAAATACCAATCATATGCACCAGTGATTTTAGTTTTGAAAACTACGAAATAATGAAAAACGTGGAAGAAATTGATGGTAATCCAAAATAAGCAATACTAATTTCCATTCTTGATTCTTAACAATCCTTCATCCCCATTTGTAATAAAGGTTTATATTGCATCTTATCCATCTCTCAAAACTGTTCACTTTTCTCCACCCACCCTTCCATCACCTTAGTTCATGTTAGTTAAGTCATTGTGATCTCTCACTTTCTGTGCTCCTAACTCCTCTTTCATCTTGTCCCCTCTAGTCCCTTCTCTACATATAGCTGAACTTTCTAAAATCTGATCATATCACACCCCCATTCTTTGGAAAGTGTCAGAATATGATACCTATAAGAATTAAATTGAAAGTTCTGTGAGAATGAAATTTAAATAAGTAGCATATGTGGGTATCTCACCAGATTTCACCAGCATCTCTACTGTCTCTTTCTGATCCCTTGACCTTTTAATAAGTATTCTCTATTTAATACATGTTTGAACTTTGGGTAACATGAAGTAAGTTATGGTTCTTACCTGGATAATCACAATAAATGACCTTTATTTGACTCACCCATTAGACTAGAATATAAACTCTACTATAAACCAGGTACTGTGTTCTATGAATGCAGGGACCATGTTTATTTTTAAATCCTCAGTTCCTACATTGCACTTGGCACATAGCAGATGCTCATTAAATGTTTATGAAATGAAATAAATGTACAATTCTCAAAAACATGCTTATATTTCACAGGACAGAGAGGTAGGGAAAAAGACAAAGCATAAGTTAAGGTACAGAAATAGACACAAGCTTGTAGGAATAAAACTGTTAATGAATCTTCATACATTGACTATCAATCATGTAAAACAATTCTGCCACTCTAGTGGCTCAAAGAAAAGAATATAATAGAAAAGAAATCTGAGCAAAATGTAAATAAAAAAGCAGAACACAAATAGTTTCAGAAAAACTGCATTTATAATCATAGGTGTAGCAAGGAGCATACCCAGCACTCAATTCTTGATTCTTAATACCATTCTCCAAGAAAAGGAACCAGAGCTCCTTGGTAAACTGATTAATTCTAGGGCTGAACCAGGGAAAACACAAGGTAAGCCTGAAATATCTTGAGATGCCAGGAAGTCAGGAAGTCCTTATAAAAAGAGATGGATGCATATTAAAAGGACACAGGAGTAAACCTGAAAAATATCCCAATGGCCAAATTTGGAACACTTTGAGCAACAAAATAAAAAATATAGTATTGGATTAGAAACAAAGAATTAAAATAATTATCCATGGGTCCACACTGATATAAATAACTGAATATTTAAGTGGGGCAGAATAGTAACTCTTCCTTAGAGAAAAATTCCAACTAATATACATAGAAGGATTGAGGGAAAGAAAACATCACCATTTAAACACAACAGTAACAACTGCCACAGGCAACTGCCACCAATGTTTGCTAAAATATGTAGGCAAAAGTTGAAAAAGAAGGATATATGCATAGTTTCAAAGTGTCTAATCCAAAATACTTAGTAAAGGCAAGGGGAAAAATAGTAAGGTAACAGTGGAATATCCTGACAGATACCACCTTAGCCAAGTGAGCAAAGGTAACATCACCAATAATACATACCAGCATCGTGTACTCCCTGATAGGATGTGCTGAGAGGTGCACATTACCACTTTGAAATCTTTCCCAATAATGCAAAATCTCAATCTCATCATGAGAAAAAAATTAATCCAAAATTGAACGATATTCTATAAAATAACTCATGAGTACTCTTCAAAAATGTTAGGGTCATGAAAGAAAAGGATAAATTAAGGAATTGTCAAAGTTTGAGAAGACTGTGGGAACATGACAACTAAATGTAATGTGGATCCTAGATTGGATCCTGGAACAGGAAAGGGCAATAGTGGAAAAATTGATGAAATCTGAGTGTTATATTTTAATTAACAGTCTTTTTAATTTCTTAGTTTTGATATATGCTCTATTGTGTGAGAGGTTAACAGGAAAAAGTTCAGTGAAAGGTATATGGAAACTGAGCTATTTTTGCAATTCTTTGTTTTAACAGATTAAGTCTGGTTCCTTCTTGTTAGAGCATAATCACAGGTGTGGAACTTTGTTGAAGGGGTGTGCGTATATGTGTACTTTACAGTTTTGGGGAGATAATTTCAAACATACAGTAAATCGCTAAAAAAAATAAACTTAACAGACTACAGTGGAAAACTACTTAGTTTTATTTCATTTGGTAAGCATGGCAAATGGAATATTTACTTAAGATCTTTTTTTCGTTTTTTGTTTTCGTTTTTACTTAAGATCTTAAGATGAGGAGATTCCTATGTTAACACAACAAGAAGGAACCAGACTTAGTCTGTTAAAGCAAAGACCATTTAAAAGAAAAGGTATCTTTATAGGATTTACAATCTTTTTAGAAAATTAGCACTAGAAAAATAGTGTTTGATTTTAGTTTAGTTTAAGTCTATTATATGAATATTATTTCAATGCTAATTCTCATGGTTGCTTCAAAAGTTACTATGTATCCTTGAAATATATGATATATAAAATGCACATGCATGGAAAAGATTGAGAAAAATATATATATTCTAAAATTTTAAAAGCGATATCTTCAGACGGTATGATTATAGGCAATTTTTATTATCTCTATTTTCCAAATTTTCTAAGAGGACTACGTATTACTTTTCTAAATGACTTTTTAAATGGCATGTCACATTTGTACATACAACATGTATTCAGCTTAGAGACCAAACTTCTAAGGCAAATCAATAGAAAATATTATTTCTTTAAAAATTCTTTTTTATATACAACATAATTGAAACACTTTTTTTCCATTTGAAGAATATCTGTATTACCTTTTATTTTTTTAAAGATTTATTTTATTTCTCCCACCCTGCTCCCCACTTGTAGTTTGTGCTCGCTGTCTGCTTTCTGTGTCTGTGTATGACCTATTTTTTAGTAGTACTATAATTTTTATTAGAACTTTAAAACATTGTTTTATTATTCGTAATTTTAAATAAGTAAAGCTACAAAATCAAAGGAAGGCATTTAAAAAATTTCCAGAATACCTCTATATAATAAGCAATTTTGTAAGGAAGAAGATTTCGGAGTAGAATAGGTGGCCACAAATGGATTATGTATGGTAAGTCCCAACCATCCTCTGAATACACTGACAGAGATGTCAAATTATCTTTTTCTGGGACAATATTAATGAGAAATGGTTTCTTAGACGAGTTTATAGGTCTACATTTCTTCCGTAGAAGAGCTCCATCATTTTTTATAATTTCTTCAAAGTCAATTCCTTTACACACGTGATAGCCCTCGTCTCTTGGCTTCAGAAAAAGAAGGGACCTGCATAAAAGAAGACATTAAATTATATGATTATAGCTTTAGGATAATGAACCTATCTCCCTCCATACTAGTATGACAAATTTTTATATTTTCATGTTTCTTTTAGAGACAGATAAATGGGTTGATATTTTCATATAAACGCAGTATTAAAACTGTGTTTATAAGGTTAATAACTGGTTTCTTACATAAAATACAGTATCATACTGGTCAGATACACAAAGCAAACCATATGCAACTATCAGTGACATTCTGTACACTTAATTGAAAGAAGTTGGTTTCCTGGATATGTGGTCCTATTAGGAGGTACATGTCATGATTAGGTTCATACAGTGAAAAAATATTTCTATTGAAAAATTTAATTTCCAGCTTTTCCAAGTTAATGAAGTGAAAGCTTTCAATAGATATAAATTTTACTGAAATATCAGGCATAGTTGCAGAGTAGTTGTTGCAATAAAATGATGATAAAATCACTGGGTATCACATATGCTTAATCTTTACACTTAAATTTCACTTACTCTGTTTATATTTCAATTATATTTTTAGGTTTAGAAATTTTTTAACCAAAGCTGGATCCAAGAATAAACACAAACTTACGAAATATTTTTAATTTCGTAAATCACCTATGATTGCAATACTGTCCCTTACAGATGAGTAATGGTCAAGACTATCTGCAGGCTTGATTATTTTCCTAAGCTCTAGTCTTAAAATATATACTATATAATTTTGTTATGATAAACATTCCAAACCTACTTTCTCTCCTATCATTTGTCAGGGAATTCCAGCTGTGGATACTATGCACATTGAAATAATTTAACTTTTTCTCTCCTCTAACCCATCTATACAGTTATTTGTCAAATCAGTTCACCAAATTTAGCCTATTCTACTTTTACATTCTCTCTGTAATTTCCATTCTACTTTCCATTCTTCTAGTACTTAAAGAAAAACTTAATTTTCTACAAATTAAATTAATGCCAATACACTCATCTATTTCATCAGAACACTTACTAGACCCATTATGTACCAATGAGAAGGCAAAAATAGAAATACAAAAATGACTATGACATTCCTTAAACTCAAAGAGATCAAAATCAGATAGGAAATTATAATGTTAAAAGGTTACTGCAGTTTGACAGGTACCAAAACACCACATATATATATATACACACACACATATATATATACACGACCAAGTAAGGGCATGAGAATGTGGCCACCTCTTTCTAGTCAGGGTGCAGTGTATTGTAGAGGTGATAATTTTCCCCAAAAGTTTTGTTCTGAAAGGAAGATTTGAGTTAGAGAAATATGCAAAGTTAAAGGAAGGTTTAAGAAATGAATGAGAAACAGAAAACAGGAGAGAAAGGAGATGATTAATGGCAAGAAGTTCTGAATGAGAAGGTATGGAATGAATGGTCTTGAAACATAAGAATACCAAATCTTCTAAAATAGGAAAGAAGAGACATGATATTAATAGATGGGGATTAAATTTACAAATATGGGGGCAAGAAAATAAGGGAGCAAGTATATGTCAATGTGAACTTTAAACTATTTTTCAAATTTCATCTTCTATCATGCAAAATACACTCCAATTAAACCCTAACTATACTTTATAGTCCTATACAAAACCTGTGCTTTCATGCCTCCTTATCTTTTCTCATGCAATCCTTCCACTTACAAAAGAAATTCCCAACTAATCTCCACATTAGTATCTTCTACCTATACTTCATGTATCTTGCCCAGGAGTCAGTCATTAATCCCTTGTTTGCACTTCCAAAGGTTTCTGCTACTGTAACATTTTCTGCAACTCTCATCTTTTTGCATAATATATCAATCTTTCAAAGGCAATAGCCATGCCCACTTCATCTTGGTATCCCATAGTGACTTCTATACACAAAAAGAGAGTTGATAAATATTTGTTGGATGAATTAAATTTAAGAATCACTACATTTAACATCTACAGAGAAAGATATTCAGAGGAAGAGCAAGAATGCAGCAGAATAAGGATTTCCAAGAGCCAGCTTGTCCTCCATTGCAGTTAGTAATCACCCAGAGCTATCCAAAGCAACTGTCTGGGGGGGACCAGGAGACCAGAAGAGCATCCTGTAACATCCTTGGAAAAACAGGAGGACTGCCCATCTCCTGCAGGTGGTGCAAACTGCCTCGGGAGCTATTCCCTGGGTGGAGTTGGAAGCTACATTTCCCCAAAATGGGGGAGGAAGAGACAGTCGGGAACTGACTTCAGCTACTGATTAGTAAATTCAGCTGGCCAAAATCTAATCCTAATGGCACAATCCCGATACTAGGAATATATTCAGAAGAAATAAAAGCAAGGACACAAACTGACATTTGTGCATGGATATTCATAGCAGCATTACGCACAATTGCTAAAATATGGAAACAACCCAAGTGTCCATTAACCAATGAGTGGATAAACAAAATGTGGTATATACATACAATGGAATACTATTCAGCTGTAAGAAGAAATGAAATCGGGATGCATGTGACAACATGGATGAATCTTGAGGATATTATGTTGAATGAAATAAGCCATACACAAAAGAACAATATTGTGTGGTCTCGCTAATATGAACTAAACGATGAGTAAACTCACAGAGGTAAACACTAGAGTATAGGTTACTAGGAAATTGAATGTGTGTTGAGAATGGGAACTGGTGCTTAATGTATGTTAATTTTCAATAAGGTTTATTGTAAAAATGTGGAAATGAATAAAGTTGATGGTAACACATATTAAGTATAACTAACACTGTTGATTTATAAATGTGCTTGTGGCTGAAAAGGGTAGTCTGTGGAAGAAGAATTTAAATTGAAAGGAAGCTAAAGAATAATATAAGGACTGTATAACAGTGATTTTGGTGGTAGATGAAGATTGTGGTTAATAGTATAAGAATGTTCTTCCTTTACAAAGTGTTAAGTATATAGTGATACATGGGGAAATTACAACAAATGTAACTTATGGATTATAGTTAACAGTAATATTGTAATATTTTTACAGCAATGACAAAGAAGATATTATATCAATTCTAAGGGACAACAATAGTATGGTGTAAGGGGGTATGGGATTTTTCCTTTTGGAGTAATGAAAATGTTCTAAAATTGACTGAGGTGATGACAGCATAACTCTGTGATAAATATGAAAGCCATTGAGTGTACACTTTTAATGGATTGTACAAAGCATGGAACTGTATAACAAAACGTATCCTGTGGTGGAAGATGGACAGTGGTAAGAGGAACAAATATAAGAACATTTGCTCATGAACTATAACAAGTATATAATACTAATATAGGGTGTCATTAACTGGGTAGGTTGGGTGAAAAATAAAACAAATGTAAGATATTGGCTATAATTAGTAGTAACATTTGACGATGCTCTTTCATAGTTTGTAATAATTGTTTCACAACAATGTAAGGTGTTTGTGATGGGATAATATATGGGAGCTCTGTATGATATGCATGTTTGTTTTATAAGTTCACAACTTACACTATACACTTATTGTCTGTGGATGTTCATGTATGAATGATAAACTTCAATTTTAAAAAGTTAAAAAAAAAAGGTGAAAAGACAAAGCAGTCAATGGGAGAAAATATTTCAAAACCACATATCCAAAAGGATTTGATTTCCATGCTATATAAAGAGAATGGATAAACAAAATGTGGTATATACATATGATGGAATACGATGCTGCTGTAAGAAGAAATGAAATTGGGACACATATGATAACATGGGTGAACCTTGAAGACATTATGCTGAGTGAAATAAACCAGACACAACAGGACAAACATTGAATGGTTTCACTATTATGAACTAAATACAAAAAATAAACACATAGAGTTAAAACCCAGAATAATGTTACCAGGAGATAGGATGAGGGTTGAGAAGGAATACTGATGCTTAATGTATATAGAATTTTCAATTAGCATGACTGCAAAAGTGTGGAAATAGAGTTGACAGCAACATATTACAATGATTATAACTAATACAGCTGGTTAATAAATAGGATTGTGGCTGAAAGGGGTAGTCTAGGGATGTATTGTCAATTGAAAGAAATCTAGAGAATAATCTAGAGACTGAATAACATATGGAACCCAGAGGTAGATGAGGATTGTGATTAATAGTACAAATACAAGAATGCTCTTCTATGAACTAGAATAAATGCACATCGCTATTACAAGGTGGTAAGAACATGGTGATAACATGGGAAAAATACAATTAATGTAACTTACGGACTATAATTAACAATATTATAATATTCTTGCATCAGTGTCAAAGAGGGTACTGTATTAATAATGGGGGTGGCATGTATAGAAAAAATATACCAAATGTATGCTGTAGACCATAATTAGTGGTAATAGTCTGATGATGTTTTCTCATAATCTGTAACAAATGTTCCACAACAATGTAAGGTGTTGGTAGAGGGGTGTTATATGGGAATTCTGCACATTATGCATGATTGTTTTGTAAGTTCACAACTTCTCTAATTAAAAAAAAAAAAAAACACTAAAAAAAAAAAAAAAGAATCATTTGTTAAAGACATTATGTATTAAATATTTGTGCCTACATCTAACATTGGCTTAAGGGAACCTAATGTTGAATCCAAGATGTTTGGTCACTAATAATTTCAATTAAGATGGAGTGACTTTCATGTAACAAATTAATATTTAGCCTTAAACAATGAAGTATAAAGATACTCTAATGGTCTGTTTTTCTCTTCTACAGAGAGAAACTTTACAACAATAACTTATTAAAAATAAATAGAATAGCATTAACTTTTATTATCTAAGGACAAAATGAATTTGAAGTTCTTCACAGAAATTTTCAAATATATCTTCCATGCTGTCTTTAATTATATCTAGTCTTATAACTCACCCTTTAAATCCTTTCTAGAATAAGGTCAGATTTAGTAAACAAGCAAGTTTTTTGTTCTCTCCACAATATAATTCTTTCCTTCAGAAAGTTAGAACTAAGCAATAAAACACTCATCAGAGTTAGTAGGTCTATCTATCTGAAAACGTGTTTAAAACGAGGTTGCCTTCAAGAACTAAGAACCCCATCTGAGATGGTACTTAAGACAAACTACAATGCATAATTTTCGGGAAGATTTTCATCTCAAGAGTTTAATCTCTGTAGAAGAGATTGCTTTCAACTCCAAATTAAATATTTGATAAATATGAAGTTAAAAAGAAAATATTTTATATTTTTTGAAGGAATTTCAAAAAATTCTATTAAAAAGCCTTTAAAAAGTAAAACTCTGAGTCAGGAGTTTTACTTTTTCTGCACATCTCAGGATCTCATTGACTGCTACAGTAAACAGTACCTCAAACAGTGGGGCTCCTGAGGGCTCTAGAGACATCTAGACACTACAGGCTGGGCAGACAATTTCAGGAATTCAGCACCCTGTCAGTGGGCCTTACTTTGGAATATCTGCTCCCCAATGTAATAGAGTTAGACTCATTTATAATTTCCCTACACATGGCTCTTCTCCCCATTTCATTTGAACCTATAATCAGCACTATATCCTTTAAATATATGTCCCAGAAACTTAAATCTCCTGTCTGTTCATATGCCGGTTGAGTCCTCAATCTCAGCAGTGTTGCAATACCTTCTTCTCCAGGTCACTGGACTTGCCCAGGACAACAAATAAAAGGCTGATGATGGACAACGCCTATTCCCAAAAAAACAAAGTATCTACAACTGCAAGCGAGACAATTCTATCCATCTGCCCCATGAGATCCAAGCCCCCTCACAATCAGAAACAGAGTGAGCATCACCATCCCCAAATCCTCAAATTTGAGGAATGAACAAGCATAAGGGGGGGAATGCAACTATGAACTAAAAGAGACTTATTATTATTCTACCAGTGGAAGAACCTGTAACATTAATATAAAGGCAGTGGCCACCAGAGGTTTTCTGAGGGAAGGGAGAGGGAAGAATAGGTGTAACATGGGATATTTTTGGGACACTGGAATTGTCCTGCACGACACTGCAATGACAGATTAGAGGTCATTAAACATTTTGTCAAAACTTATAAAATTGTGTGTTGCGAAGTGTAAACTATAGACCATGGTTAGTAGCAATGCTTCATTATGTGCTCATCATTTGTAACAAATGTACCACACTAATGAAAGATGTTAATGGGGAAAAGTGCAGTTGGGGGTGGTGGGATATATGGGAATCCCCATATATTTTCGATTGAATATTTATGTAATCTAAAGCTTCTTTCAAAATAAAATTTTTTAAAAAGTAAAACAATAGTATATATAAATATCAAAGTCACCAACCATGCTCACTTAGACATTTTTAAAGATCATGAATACAGGATGAGCATGGTAAAGACTGTAATACTGTAAACATGTAATAATCATATTCACTAGTAAAAGCACAAGTAATTTACATGGTATAATTAAATATATTAAATTAAATGATGTTTCTCACACACACCAATTCTAAGTGCCTTGAAACCTAAATAAGTATGACAGATTAACAAGGTAATCTAATCAAAGTTTCAAAATTAAAGATCAATATCCATACAGAATCAGAAACTAAAAATCTATAAAAGATCTTAGCACAAAAAAACATTAAAAAAAAAAAAAAAATCACCGGTATGATGCTAATGGTATGTTGAATTCATTTTCAGGTGAAGCAGTTCCCAATAAAACGTCTCCTTCATAAACAGCCATTGGGATTGAAAAATGATTTCTAATCTGGGAAATAAACACAATGATATTTAGTATCATTAATCTAATAATCTAAAACCATTTTTAAGTTATGTCCATCTAAATATGCCAATAAAAGAACTATCAGTAATATTCATCTTGCTCATATAAATGAGAAAGAAATAAACTACAATGAAAGTTCCCATAATTTTAAAGAAAAGGAATCTCTAAAACAAAATTTTAAAACTTATAGGATAAAAGATAATATTTCCTTACATTTCTTATATATGAAATAATTTGTTTAGACACATTTTTGTTTAGACACATTTTTTTAGACACAAATAGTAAAGTAAATAGTCATAAGAAAAAATATTATATCAAAATTTAAAATGTCTATATGATAAAGTGAAAAACAGACCACAGACTAGGAGATGTCTGCAAGGTATTTAACAAAGTATTCATATCCAGTAAACACAAAGAATTCCTAAAAGCTATTAAGGAAGTTGTAATCGAGAGAAAATGGGAACAGAATAAAAACAGGTGATTCACAAGAATAGGAAAACTAAATAACTAATAAACAAATGAAAAGATGCTCAATTTTCCTAGAAAAAATGCAAATTAAAATCATAAGGTGTCTTCATACCAACGGACTGACAAAAAATCAGAAGTCTTGTAATATCAACAGTTGAAAAGGATGTGAATAAACAGGAATTCTCACATGCTGCTGGTGGCATATAAACTAATAAAATCACTTTGGAGAATAATTTGGCAAAAACCTAGTAAAAATGAAAATACACCTTCTTTTGGACATAATTCTGTTCCTAGTTACTTTCCTAGAGTAATATTTATACATGTACACCAAAACATTCAGGCTCACTACAGCACTGATTTTAATATGAAAAGAAAAATGGAAACAACCTCATTAATAGAGGAATGATTAAGAAAATTGGTTACTGATGTAACAGAATATGGTCCAGCAGTTAAAATTATCTCTATTTATAAATTTTTTTTTTTTTAAAGATTTTATTTATTTATTCATTTATCCCCCCCTGCTGCTCGCGCTCGCCGGGTCAGCCAACCACGCCGTGCGGGCGGGCCCGCCCCCACCAGGAGGCCCCGGGAACCAAACCCGGGGCCTCCCATATGGTAAACGGGAGCCCCACTGATTGAGCCACAGCCGCTTCCCTATTTATAAATATTTAGTTACATCCAAAACAAAATGTAGTACGAAGACAGAAAATAGAATAATGTGAGCAGTGTACCATTTATGCACAATACTAAAAACACAACACAACACAGTATATATTTTATGTGCACTAGTAATTGTAGAGGGATATATTAATCCAAATCACCAAAGTGATAGTTCCTCTGGGGATAACGGAGGTGACAAAGAGGACTAAGAGAGGTAGACAAATAGTTGACTTCAATTTCACCTACACTTTATTTTTTAAAATCTGAAGCAAAAATTAAAAAATGACAACACTTGTGATATTCTAAGATGTGGCTAGAAAAGTCTGTATTGTAATAATGCCTCAAAATAAAAAGTAAAATTGAATAATGTTGTTAAAGAAAGGAATCCATACCAAATCAGTGATCAATATTCAGAGTGTTCAAAAAACAGAGCTTAAGAAGTTTTATCAACACTTTTACTGAGTATAAATAAAATTTCAAATAAATTTTACATTTCACTTAACACTGATATAAATGGAGGTTATTTAGACACTACTCAATAGTGCCTGCTTAGAATGAAGATATTTAGTTATTAAAGTTTCCTTTGTTTCTTTTGTGTTTTTGTTTCCTTTTCTTTCTGCTTCTGTTGTTTTCTCTAATAAATTTATTTTGGAAAAAGTTGGATGGAAGCAGAAAATAAAACAGTGATTTGGAATTTGGAGACAAGGCCAAAGAAAGAGCAATGGGAATAAATCTGGAGAGATGGTGGGGAGGAGAGTGGAAGAGACGACAGCTAGCATCTGTATAAAAGCTTACTATAGCTAAGCAATCCTAATGGAAGAAATCCCCAAATCTATAACCATACAACAGCAGTGTAAAATCAGAAAGAACATGAACTTTAAAGTGAGACAAACCTGAGACCAAATCCTGTCATTACTCTATACTAGAGGTGTGACCTTGGGCAAATCTTTATTATCTTTAATAACACCATCTTCCTGACTACCAAAAGTAATGAATTCATACACCAGACATTTAAAAAATACAGGAAAACACTAAAAGGAAAGTAAAAATCATCACGATCCATAAAGAACATTTTGATGATTATCCTTAACGTCTTTTGCTTATCTGTACACATATGAAAACATAGTATATATGCCATTTTATGACCTTCTCCACTCAGTATGTCTTGAACACTTACCCTTGTCATTAAGAATTCTTTCTTATTTTCTATGGTGTCTGTAGTGTACTTAACAGATACTTTACAAAAAGATATTTATGTTGTCTCTAACTTTTCTTGATACTAAAAAGTATGGTTAATAACCTAGAGTTCTCAATTGGTTTGTATGTCACAAGCAATAGTGAGTAAATGACAGCCAACACAATGTTATAAGTAGTTAATAGATTTGTTTTAAATAAATTTGGATCTGTTTAATTTTACATCCCTGCAAAAACATCACTTCTCAGTGACTTGTATTCCAAAAAGCCTTCCCGAAAAAACTAGGTAAAAAGATATCTTGGTCAAGTTATTGAACTTCTTAGGACTTCAGTTTCTACATATAAAAAAGGGAATTTTTACTATTCACATGATTTATTTAAAGATTAAATGAGAGTGTAGGATGAATATTTTATACACAGTGGGCATATAATAGTGATGAAAAAGTGGTAAGTAAATATTATATGATTAATATATATCATTAAACCTCCAACTGCTTTATATTTATCTTTGGAAAAGATAATAACAAATTATTTAATAGAAAAAATTTCTTATTATAATCTTTCAATCTCTTACTGAAATATTTTTTAAAAAAATTTTTAACAATCATGCCAATATATAATACATGCTGAGTAAGGGGAACTAAGAATTTCATAAGTGGAAAATCTTACATGTACTATATTTAAATTTCAAATGAAGTGTCCACCCACTTGAAGCAATCAAAATGTATTTTAATTTGTACAAGTAGAACGTTTAAGAAAGTCAATATTAATGCTTAACTATTTAATGAAATAGAAAAAAATATCAACATGAATGTGAGCTGCCTTATAGTCATTGTTTTAAACAGTTAATTGTAACTCAAAATGAAAGAAGGAATTTCTATTTTTGGCCTGGAATATCAGGTACCACATATCTTTCCACCTTAAACAATTAAGAAACAGGATAAATATATATAAAATGGCAGTTTTCAGACACTGGATAACAGGCAGTACACGGGGGAAAAAAATGAGGTAAATCCTGTGATTGCCCCAGCTTGTTGCCTGGAGAATTTCCAGGTTGCAGTGTGGGAAGGCAGAAGTTAAACAGATCCCAGTATGCCTGAATTGAAGAGACAGAGTTGAGATTTGAGAAGGCTAATGTGATTGAAATTGACAGTGCATTGTATGAAAGAAGAAAGAGATACACAGAGAGGCAAGAGCTGCTCAGAGAGGGAACTCCTGAGATTAAGAAAGGACCCCCTCTGCTCCAAGTTCTCAGCTGAATAATGATCAGCACATGCATGTGAGTAAACTAAGGTTTGGTAAAGAGCCACCTAAAAGACACATACTGCTGACACCTAGTTCCTTTTCCCAGCAGCCAAGGGGCAAAATCTAAAACCTTGTATTAGTATAAAGGGCACTGGGTAGAATACTCAGAATTCTGCCATACTAGTGAGGCAAAATTAACCTAGACTAAAGGGTGCTCTGGTCCTGCATAAAAAGTTTTCAAACAAGCACTGAAAGGATCACTTTCCAACTAACATAATGATGTTCAGAATAAACTTCAAGAATACTTAAAGGAATACAATACTCAATAAGGTAAAGTTCAGTTTTTGATATCCAATAAAAAATTACCAGTACACAAGAGAGAATGAAAAAATTACTCATAATAAAAAGAAACAAACCAAAATGACACACATGAGAAAAAAAGTAAGCAAGGACAGTAAAGCATTTATTTCCATAAGTTCAAAAGCTAGAGGAAAGATTGAGGATATTAAAAAGAGAAATGGAAAAGTATAAAAGAAAAAAAAAAATCTAACGGAACATTTAGAGATAAAACTATATCGGATGGAATTAATAGCAGATTGGAAAGTGAAAAAGAATGATTAGTGAAACTGAAGACATAGGAAGAGAAACTATAAAAAAGAAAAGACTACAAAGGAAAAAAAGCTAAAAGAAAAAACAAAAAGACCATCAGTGAGCTGTGGAAGGACATCAAATATCCGATTATAGACCTAATGTGGTCCCTGAAGGAGAGGAGATGGGGGAAATCAGAAAAAAATATTTGAAGAAACAATGGCAAAAAAAATTCCAAAGTTGGCAAAAAGTGAAAATCCACATATTGAACTAGCTCAATAAATCCCAACATAAGCAGCATGAAGAAAATTATACTAACATGTACCACATTTATTTTAAAAATCTTACAAGCAGCTAAAGAAAAATGTCAACACAGTTTGTTAAGAGGAGCAGAGAAGAGAATGTCAGCAAACTTCTGGTCAGAAACAATGTTATCCAGAAAAAGTGTGCCAAAGTCTTACAGAGGGCAAGGAAACCTACCAACCTAGAATTCTAGTGAAACCCAGTGAAAATATCTTTTAAAACATAAAAGCGAAATAACTCAAAGAATTCATCACCAGCACATCTGTACTGTGAGATCACTGAAAACTAGAAAATGTGCTGGTAAGTATTAAATATAGATTTTACTTAAAAATATTTAAAAGACAATTAACTGTTTAAAGAAAAATAATTATTGTGAGAGGATAACATATGAAGAAGTGAAAATGTATGAAAACAATTACACAAGGGCAGGGTCAAAGGAAATGGAAATACACTGCTTAAACATTCTAATGTTATATGTGAAGTGATATATTACTTGATGGTAAACTGGTAAGTTAAAGATGTATACTGTAAGTCCTAAAGCAACCCATTAAAAAACAAAACAAATAAGAATAAAGGAGTATAGCCAATAAGTCAACAAGGACATAAAATATAACCATGGAGAAAAGAGTAAACAAAAGACAGATGGGACAAATAAGACAAAGCAAGAAAATAAATTTAAATACAACCATACCAATATCACTTTAAATATCAATGGTTTAGGAACTTCAACTACAAGGTAAAGATTTTCAAACTGGATAAAAAAGCAAGACCTAACTATATAGTGTCTACAAGAAACCAACTTTAAGGTTAGAAACATCAATGGGTTAAAATTTTTAAAAAAGTAGAATAAGATATACCATGCCAATCCTGACAAAATTAAGAGTACCTATATTAATATCAGACAAAGTAGATCATAGGGCAAAGAATATTACCATAGATAAAGAAGATTATTTCATGGTGATAAAGGGTTCAATTCATCAAGAGAATATTTCTAAACAGTTTTGAACATAATAAGGAACATCAAAATATATGATGTTGATAGAAATGAAGTAAGAGACAAATCCACTATTAGTTTGATATTTCAAAACCCTTGTCAATAAGAGATAGAATAAGTAGACAGAAATTTAGAAATGATATAGAAGACTTGAACAAAACTATAAATCAACTTGACCTAAGCGATATTTATAGAACACTAGCCAACAGTGGAATACACATAATTTTCAAAGGTACATGGAACATTTACCAAGATAGACTATATTCTGTCCACAAAACAAGACTCATTAAATTTAAAATTATTCATGTCATGCAACATATTTTCTCCAATCACAATAGAATTAAATTAGAAATAATAGATCCTTGTAAAATTCCCAAATATTTGGAAACATTCTCAAAAAACACTCCTATAAACAATTGCTGGATCAAATAAAAAGTCAAAAGAGAAATTAGAAAGTATTATAAACTGAGTGAAAGGGAAAACATGATGTGTCAGAAGCAGTACTTATGGAAAATTTATAGGACTTAATGCCTACATTAGAAAAGAAAGGTCTTTAATTGGTGACTTTAGCTAACACTTTAAAAAAGTAGAAAAAAAGCAAACCAAACCCAAAGAAAGCAGAGGAAAGCAAATAATAAATATCAAAGTAGAAATCAATAAAACAGCAAACAGAAAAACAGTAAAGAAAAATCAATGAAACCAAAAGTTGATTCTTTAAGAAAATCAATAAAATTGATAAATATATAGCCAGACTGACCAGGAAAAATTGAGAAAAGACAGAAATTATCATTATCAAGAATGAGAGAAATGATATCACTACAAACCAACGGATATTAAAATGTTAACTAGGAAATGCTATGAACAAGTTTATGCCAATAAATAAATAAACTTAGATGAACTGGACAAATTTCATGAAAGACAAAAATCACCAGAGCTCACTGAAGAAGTACTAGAAAGCCTGAGTAGCCCTATTAAATAATTTGAAACTGTAGTAAAAAAACTTCCCACAAGACTATAAGAAAACTCTAAACCAACTATCCTCATACACAAAAATGAAAAAATTCTAAAGATAATTTTAGCAAATCAAATCCAACATGGTATGAAAAGGTTAATAATACTTGATGAAGTAGAATCCATCCTGGGAATGCAGAGCTGATTTAACATTTGAAGTAAATCAATTAATGTAATTTACAACATTGTGAATTTAACAAGAAAAACCATATGATCAACTCAATAAAAACAGAAAAAGCATTTGACAAAATCCAATATCTATTCCTGATAAAAGCTCTGAGCAAACAAGGAATAAAAGCAAATGCTTTCATAACTTGAGAATGGGCATCTAGAAGAAACCTACAATTCACATCATATTTAATGGTAAAAGTAGGAATACTTCTCCCCCTAAGACTCGGAATAAGGCAAAAACAACTGCTCTCACTATTTCTATTCAAATTATACTGGAGGTTCGTTCAAGTTAGGACAATAGGCAAAAAAATAAAATTAAATAATAAAATTAAGAAATAAAAGCACATCGAGATTAGAAAGGAAAAAGTAAACATATCTTCATTTGCAGATATTGTAATTGTCTATACCTACAAAAGAGATACTAGAACTAATAATAAGCCTAGCAAGGGTACAGAATAAAAGGTTAATATACAAAAATCAATAGTATTTCTACATACTAGCAATGAATAACCAGAAATTAAATGTTTAAAAACATGCCAATTGCACTAACATTGAAAATATGAAACAAATCTGTCAAAAAATGTGCATGTTGTGTATACTGAAAACTATAAAACATTGCTGAAAGAAATTAAAGACTTAAATAAATGGAGGCATATATTGTGTTCATGGGTTGAAAGATTCAATAATGTTAAAAGGTCAGTTCTCCTCCAAACTTATCTATACGTTAAACACAATCCGAATCAATATTCCCACAGAAATTTTGATAAACATTGACAAACTGATTTTAAAATTTATATGGAGATGGAAAGGACCTAGAATAGCCAAAACAACTTTCAAAAAGAAGAACAAAATTGACTAACTTACCCTAGCAGATTTCAAGATTTATAATAAAGGATAGTGTGGCATTGGTATAATGATAAATAGATGAATGAAATAGAATAGTGAATTCAGCAATAAACCCACACATATATGTTCAATTGATTTTTGACAAAGATGACAAGGCAATTTAATGGGGAAAGGATAAATCTTGCCTGGGACAACTGAATAGACTTTGGGGAAAAAAAAAAAAAAAAGGAACCCCAGCCATACTCATAGCATGCACAAAAATTTCATTCAAAATGGTTATGCAGTTTATCTGTATAATAGGACTTAGCAACAATATGCCCTATATGTAATGATACACAAAAGTTCATACATGCAATAACATTATGCTCAGTCCAAGAAGCCAGACTCCATTCTGTACAATATTCCATTTATATAAAATTCTAGACTGTGCAACCAATGTATAGCAGATGAGTGGTTGCCTGGGGATGGGGCAGTCAGAAAGGAAACATTTGGTGGTGATAAATATATTCATTATCTTGATTATGATGATATTTTCACAGATATAACTTTGTGTCAAAACCCATCAAGTTGTACACTTTAAGTACCTGTAATTTGTTGTATGTCAATTAAATCTCAATAAAGCTGCAAAAAAAATTTTCTCACTACATTGTCTGATTTACAGAAAAAGATGATATACATGCCTCAAAGACATAAATCAAAATATTGATGGGTACCTTATTTTTTAAAAAAATAATACTCCAAAAGGGTTTTACAAAGTAGTTCTCTAAACACAAAGGGGAAGTGTATTCAGTAGAATCCTACCATTGTTCATATTAGAGTAGTGCAATTACTGGTTTAAAATATACATATATATATTTTTTGAGGTCCTGGAGCTGGGGATTGAACCCAGGACCTCGTATGTGGAAAGTTGGCACTCAACCACTGAGTCACATCAGCTGCCCTGAGTTGGTTGTTTTTGTTTGTTTGCTTGTTGTTGTTTTTTCTGTTTTTAGGAGGCACTGGGGACTGACCTGGGACCTCCCATGTGGGAAGCAGGCACTCAACTGTTTGAACCATATCTACTCTCTTCATAAATTTTTTCCTTTTTATACTAGCTGTACTTTTTATTACAGTTTATTTTCTTTTGGTAATAATTTGCTTTAGTTTTTTGTTGTGTTTTTTTTGCTCTTTTAGGACACAAACTTGCACATTGTGGCCCTACAAAAATTGTTATCATTTCATACCTGCACTGGAGAGCGAATTGTTACTTTCTTACTTCCTTCCACTGCATCAATTTGACAAACAATAGATCTTTCAACTCCAGACTCTCTGTGTCTTACAGTGTACAGACGTCGTCCCACTTTTGTTAAAGGAATCTTATCAGCAGTAGAGTGGTTAACAGGTGCTGAATCAAATATATAGAGATGTTTTAAAGTTTTTGCTATACTTCATTACATATTAACTTTAAGTACATGTTAATACCAGAAATATCAAATGACTGTCAAATTTATGAATAACAGTAATTAAAATTTTTGGATATAATCTATACAAATGAATATTTTCATAAGCCACAATGTATATCCACAGCATTCATCTAAAACCTTCAAAGCATTTTACCAAAACCAAAACGAAACATTTTTTCATTAATTAAAATAAAAAAAACGCTTTCAGGAGCTTAAGCTAAGATGACAATAACAAATCTTTTTAAAGTGACAAAATAATGAGAGAAATCATTATAAAATATAAGAACACAGATCTCTTGGTTGCTGTCATAACAACCAGAGCCTAATATCTTTAGGCAGTCAGAGGCAATTATCAAAGAATTCAATTTTTCCATTTTTAATTTTCCCAACTACCTGTAACACCTTCAATTATATCATGGGTTTGACCAAACATCTTATGTACACTTGTCATAAAGACAAATATTGTTTAGGGTAAAATTAATTATTTGCATAAACCCACCTCTCATCCATAAAAATGTTAGCTCAAAACTAAACAAAAGCAAATTTGATAGGAACTGTTCTCTGACAATGTTCTGAAAACCCCTGAAGGCCAGCCATTATTGCATATCATTTCCTGATTAGGACAAAGTACTAGCTATCAGTTTTAGTACTCTTCCCCCCATATCTTATTAATCTTCCAAATGCCTTTCTCAATAGCGATTTAAATGTCAGAGTAACAAGAAGTTGTGTGGTGAGGCACTTTGGGACTATTTAACTTCCAAAAGACTAGGTACTATGATAATTTAAGAATTTATTTTCATCACTTCGTAAAAATGAAAAACTTCCAAGAAGCAGAAAGGACAAAAGAAAGAAAGTTCCACCTCAATAAACAACACAAAAATATTTCAAATGTACTATCTTCATGAATTCAAACTTAAATTTTAATTCATTCAGTTGCAAAACTGGAAGAATACTACTGAGCTATATGAAATGTGATTATAACAGCTACAGTCTGCAAAAGCTGAGTGAGGATGACATATTTTTCCTCTCCAAAACAAAAAGCAGTAAATTACAATGCTCTGAATAATTCAGTAGATAAAGAATGTTAGAATTTAGAATATAATGATATATTGACAAGAAGTGCCAAAGTACTTCAAAGAAAAAAATAATCCCAACCTAACAGGAAAGAAGTAAAAACCTATGAAATACAAGTGAGTTAATGACAAGAACAATGTAATTTAAAAGAAATTAAAACTCTAGGAAAGTAATATATCACTTACTAAGAAGAATGAAGAAAAGTTTGCTGCTTAGGCTGGTCATTGCATTGAAATGATCATTGTCCTTAGTTCGGACATAGTCCATACTTAAAGTCTCCTCATTTTTCAATATATATGATTTAGCTATGGGAACGTTGAGCACACTAAAGGAATCACTTGGCAAAACAGAGAGAGTAAGTCCAAGAGAATTTAAAATCATAAATGGTGCTAGATCCTTTATGAAAACATCTGAAGATCCAGTGGCAGCTTCTGTAAATGCCTAACAAGGAAAAATAATCATAAATAAAGTATGATGAAAAGAAATGTGGAAAACTAAACAACAAGAATACTAATGGACACATGACAAAAAACTAAGTCAACTGTAAATTTATTATTTAACAAAAAAGAGTCAATTCAGATGAGTACTCCGGCATTTAAAGAAATTTCTTTTCTTACCTTGCCTAAGTTATTTAACATTACAAGGCCACATTTGGATAATGTAATGTTTAGTTGGTCTTTTGAATAGAAACTGATTAAAGTTTTATATTCTGGAATTTTGTAGTTTTCTTCTTCAGTATCTGACTCAACAATGGCTTTCTTTGCTTTCTTTTTCATCTAAAATGAGAAATTTAAGAAAAATTTATTCCTCAGAGGACAACATAGTTTATTTTGCAAGGTAAAAACAAACTTTAGACAAATCTAAATATTAACATTCGATAGAGCAATGAATTTTATCAGTTTCACTGCCTTACTAGAATTACTGGGATATCAGCCAACAAAACGTCACACAGGAGAGGGGCAATCAATACGGGAAAATATATTTAGATCCTCAGTGATATTAAAATGATTGGCAAAATTCAGAAGGAAAAAACTAAAGTGCATGTGGCATCTGAACGGAAATTAAAAGCACCTATATCACAGCAACATGGAAATTTAGAGTGAAAAAAGAGGTCACTTAGTCTATTGGTCACATATTAACAAAGAACTAAAACCTAGGCACTTACCAAATCAGACAATTAGTGACAGAACAGTGCAGTAAACTTAGGATTCATGAGACTCAATATCTCTTTTCAAGATTCAAAAATTCACTTCCCATTTATACACTGACCTTAAAACCACCAAAGGAGTTACTCTATCAAATCCTTTGAAATATCAAAAAAAATATATATATATATAATGGTCTAATACAAAAAAGCTGGACATGCCAACTAGCCAACTTTCCTATTATTTTAACTGGCATTAAGCCACTGAAAATTTATCTGCAGGTTGACCAAACCATTACTAGTGAATCTGCAGTCTCCTTCAGAAACAAAATTTCTTCAACTGAAAGGTTCCAATTTTCAAGATTAAATAAATTCACAATGTACTGTAAACAGATAATAATATACCTCCTTCAATAAATACCCTCAGAGAACAAAGGAAACTCGGGATAGACAACAACCTACAACAAGAAGATTCTGGAGACATTATAACATAAGAGAGGGGATTCTGCAGCCAGGTTTGCATCCCATCCACCTTTTCCACTTTCTAGTTATTACTACTTTAGGGAAATCCCTTAAATTTATGGTCAGTTCTCCAAAATGTTAAAATGGAGATAAAAAACTGTATCATCTTCAGAGGATTGCTGTAAGGGTTAAATCAAAGGTACAATACTCAGAATAGTGTCTCATATATAATAAGTGTTATATAACTATTTGTATTAGAAGCATAGGAGACTTTGTTCTTAGATTGGAAAATTATATACAAAGATCAAAGAGGGAAGGTATGGCAGTTTAATATTATTTATGAATTCCAAAAAGAGATATTTGATTATGTTTGTAAACTGGTCTGTTCCTCTGGACGTGATACCCTTTGATTGAATTAGATTCAGCTGAGATGTCTTTGATTAAATTATGTTAAAATTAGGGTGTGCAGGGTTGAGTCCCTGCCCCTTCACGAGCTGATAAAATAGACTCTCACACAGAGGTAGACAGGAGAATTAGATACACAGAGTAGATACACAGAGGATCCTGCACCCCGGCAAGAGAGATGATCGTGACAGTTTACAGCTGACCTTGTGAACAGAACAGAGCAGTTGAGCCTGGAAAGAAATAAGCCCCAGAGGAAGAGAGATGAGCCCTATGCCAGCCTACAGCTGAGACCAGAAGAAGCTGGGACCACGAAGACTTAAGAGGAAAGAGGAAGGCTGAACCCTTGCAGACACTGCCCGCCATCTTGCTTCAACAGGTGGCAATAGACTTGGGTGAGGAACTACCTCTTATGGTACTCTGAGTTGGACTCTTTAGGGCCTTGTAATTGTAAGCTTCTACTCCAAATAAAAACCCTTTATAAAAGCCAACAGATTTCTGGTACTTTGCATCAGCACCCCTTTGGCTAATACAGAAGGGTACAGGGCAAGGTTCGTGATGACAAAACTTAAACTTTGTGATTAAAATTAAAGTATCTAGTGTAATGTGGACATCCTCAATTTTTGAAGTTTTTTTTTCCTTTTTTTTTTTCAGACTTCAAATATACCTTGAATCCAAGATTCCACGGTCTAAACTCCTCAGTCTGATCAATTTCTAAAGGTTCAAGCAAAGGTTCCCATACACCAAACATTTCATTGTAATAATGCACCTATAAAGAAAATTTTAAATTTTTAAAAATGAGACATTCTGACATTTTCTAAGATGATCATCCATGCTGTTTCCCACAACCACATCTTTCGGCTATGCTATTTCTTCTACATGAAAACGGTTCCACATGCCATTTATTAGCTTCCTATGCACACTCCCTAAGCACTTTCCTCAAATGGTAATATCATAGTCCATATTTATCTTTTAAAATTTGGTCCAGATAAAACCCTCTTCTTCTAATCATCTTTCCAGGTTGGGTTCAGCATCAAATACTGTGTTTATCATGTATTATTGACCTTTTAAAACATATCTGTCTTCCTCAATAGACTGAAAGCCCTTTGAAGGCAAATACTTTCTCATTCAATGGGAGGTTATTTATTTGAATGCTTTGAACTTCTTGGGCATCCTAGATCAAATCCTCTGCAAAACAATGGGTACAGTTAGTCCTCGTTATTTATGGATTCCATATTTGCGAATTTGCCTACCAAAATCATTATTTATAACCTCAAAATCAATAATCATGGGCATGTGCATAGCAGCAAAACATTTGAGTTGCCTGACACACATTTGAGCTGAGGTTAAACAAGGCAACACTCTGCTTTCTTATTTCACATCATACTGTAAACAAGTGCACTTTTTGTGGTATATTTAGTGACATACTTTTTGCATTTTTGTGCTTTTTATTGGTGATTTTGCTGTTTAAAATGATCCCTAAGCATAGTGGTGAAGTGCTCATGTTCCTCAGTGCAAAAATGTGTGATGTGCCTTATGAAGAAAATACATAAGTTAGATAAACTTCATTCAGGCATGAGTATAATGCTGATGACAGTGAATTCACTGTTACTGAATCAATACCTGATTTAATGAGTTCCAATTACCTACCCCAATGTGATTTGATTAAACTTGAGTAAATTTATGTTTAGAGACTTTGTTTAAATGTTGTTCTAAAGTGTTCTTAAGACAATGATACTATTTCTAGACTGGGTTAAATGCACAGTCTATAAAAGGCTGATGAAACAAAAAGAGAAACATATACAAATTTAAATAGGAAGCAAAAGATATAATGTGCCTTTAAATAGAAACACACATAAAATAAGGCAATGAATTATTCATTGGCTAATAAATATTGTGACCACAGGCTTGCAGCGGCATAAACCCCTAGGGATAATAGGCCCGTATTCTCAAATTCAGTGTTCCTGGTGACTTTATAGAACATAACTACTATGAATAAATAACAAGAGGTAACTATATGCCTCTAACAAATTTGAAAACTTAAAAACTAGTCATAATCAGTTATACCTATATTAGTACATAACTTTGTATTAACATAAATATTATAGAAGCTTATAAATTTTCATACTAACTGTTATAAAGTAGACTATAAAATTGCTTTTCAATACATGTAAATTCTTTAAGTTGAATGAAAATATCCCTAGGGATGATTATGTGTAGAAAAAATCTGAAACAAAAAAAATATGTTGGTTCAATTCAAATACCTCCAAAACAATCTCAACTAAAAAGAAAAACAAAACTGTTTTGAAAGTACTCTAATGAAAATTTAAAGATTTTGGTGTACACTCAGGTGAGTATAAAGATTCTGCATTACATAATAGTATAAGGCATATCCTTTTAATTCTCTATATTACTCTTTTATAAGGAATATACATATTTTCAGAAATCTACTTTATATCTTTATATCCTTCTAAAGGAAAAAACGGTATTCAATCTTAACTCTTAAAAATAATTTTAAATCTAATCAAAACTGTTTTTAATATACCAACATTAGGATGATAAAGTAAACTGAAATATAACCTAATGTGGATATATATTCTAAAAGTAAAACTAATATACACATAAAAGCAACTATATCAAGTGAATCGTATAACTAGTAATTTAAGCCATATATATGCTCAAACAACTACAAATTGTAAACATTCATTCAAAAGTTTTTTGAGTCAAAATATTTGAAAGTAGCTTATTTTAAATGTATAAATAATATTCCTATGCTATTCCATATGTGGCATTATTTGTTGCAAAGTCCAAAAAATATATATATAGAGATATATGCTTACTTCTAGTTCAAGCTGACAATGGAGATTTATTAAAGTACTCCAGTTTTTCCCTTCCCCTGAAAAACGTGACTTTGCCAAAAGCATAGGTACTGTTCTATGACCAATTCCAGCTTCAAGAACTATAAATATAGAATCAATGTTCATTTTTATCGTCTCTCCTTTGGGTACCAATTCAGTTGTGGGAGCTATTTTTTCAGCTTCATTTGGTTCTTCAAGGAACCACATTTTTAAATTCTTTGTATCCTTCTTTTCCCATAAAAGTGCTGTAGAAGTAGTAGCTTCTTTTGGGACAGTTTCCTTAGTTGTATAAAGTGCTGAAGTTATAGTAATCACAGTATTTATAATAACTGGTGAAACCTAAGAGGAAAAAAATTAAATTAATTAAAAAAAACTATAGTTTCAAAGATACTTAAAAATATAGTAAATATATCTGCTGAAGGATTACAAAGAATTAATAATGAACTAATTGGGAACTGGATGTGGCTCAAATGATTGGGCTCCCGTCTACCACATGGGAGGTCTCTGGTTTGGTTCCCGGTGCCTCCTAAAGAAGACAGTAAGGTAGCACAATGGGCAGGTGCAGCAAGTTGACACCAACAAGATGATGCAACAAGAGACACAAGAAGAAAAACATAGCAAGAGACAACAAAGCAGGGAAGGGAGGTGGCTCAAGAGATTAGGCACCTCCCTCCCATATTAGAGGTCCCGGGTTCAGTTCCCAGTGCCTCCTAAAGAAACAAGGAAGACAAAAAGACACAGCAAACACAAACAACGAGGGGGTGGGGAGAACCAAATAAATAAAATAAATCTAAAAAAAAAATAATGAACTAACATTACTATAATGAAATAGTAGATACAATTTACTGGCTACAAAAAAAATTTAATTACTGTAACTAATTTCAATTTGGTAAAATATTTACATGAACCTTCTAGATACTAAACTGATCAAGTGTAATTCCAAGTATACCAACTACAGGGATGTTACCTATTAACTAAAGAAGTGGGCACACACCAAGAGTAAAATAGAGGACAGCATTCACTATAAAATATGTATTAAATATAATTCTGTAAATATTGCATCATATAAGCATTTTTCAAAAACAAAGCTCCATTTATTTTCCTTATTTACCAGTTGACTTATTATACTTGTTTCCAGATATTACTGATTAAAAAGTACACTAAAGATATGAACAATTATATATATATATATTTGGGGGGTAGGGGGAGGTACCTGGGGCCAGGGATTGAACCCAGGACTTCTGATGTGGGAAGCCGGCACTCAACCACTGAGCCACATCGGATTCCCTAAGTTGGCCCTTTCACCTGTTTTGCTTGTTGATTGTTTTTAGGAGGCACCAAGAACTGAACCCAGGACCTCCCCTGTGGGAAGCAGGAGCTCAACTGCTTGAGTCACATCTGCTCCCTGAACAATAATATTTTAACTTACCTTTAGTGTCAGGGATTTTACTGATACATCAACCACTTGTGGATTTGTACCTATCTGTGTAGCCTGAAAAAACAAGTCACAGGGCTGCAAAACCTATATGAGAGAAAAATCAATATTACTAAATTAACATCATCCCTAAATATTTCTCTTTAAAGATTTTCCTAAGAATAACTAGGTTAAATGAACAATTTAGTTCAAAATAACTTCTGGTTATTTTGTCTCAGAATTTTTGGTAAATCAAGATGACAACAGAATAAGATGTTTCTACAGCTTGTCTTTGATATGTGGTTCAGCTTATTCTAAGTCTTTACAATTGCTCAACTCAAAATTTCAAAATCGGGCCAGGGACTCACTAGTAGGGTGCAGATTTTCTCCCACGGTTGGATACAGAAAGTGCCAGGGGTTTTTGGCCCATGCAGTTTCCAGGCCCGCCAGCAGATGGCACTAGTCAGGCACCTTTCTGTGGAGGTGTTTCAGTCTCGGCTTTCCTGTGCTCCTGTGTTGAATATCCTGACAACCCCCCCTCCCCCCTTTCCCTTGAAACAACTGATAGGAAGGAAGATGTCAGTTGTTGGCTCAGTCAGCTGGAGTGAGCCAGGTGTTTCACCCCATCTTAATATCGTGAGGTGGGGGAGGTATGATACCAAGGGGCCTTGGTATCTCAAATTGTCCTTTTGGCTTCTTCATCTCTCTGTCCCTCACCCTCCTGGGAGTAGTATGGCACTGTCCTGGTCTGTTGCCCCCAAAGCAGGTCCCTTGGACAGCTTTTGGTTCTTTCTTCGTGAGAACACTCACCTCTGCCTGTTAGTCCGTTGCCATTTTCCCACAATCTTATAATCCTTTTAATTTCTTTGGGATGGATACTAATGTTTGTCCCTTTCATTTCTGATTTTAGTTATTGGCATCCTTTTTATTTTTTATTTTTCGGTCGGCCTCACTAAAGTTTGCAGATTTTATTGATCTTTTCAAAATCAACTTTTCATTTTGTTCCTTCTTTATTGTTGTTTTTTTGATACTCTATTTCATTTATCTCTGCTTAAATCTGTATTTACTTCCTTACAATCATTGTATTTAGTTTGCTTTTCTTTTTCTAGATCCACCAGTTGTGAAGTTAGGTCTCTGATTTGAGATCTTTATTCTTTAATGTAAGCTTTTAGAAGTATAAATTTCCCTCTCAGCACTGCCTTTGCTGCATCTCAGAAATTCTGGTATGTTTTGTTTTCATTTCATTTGCCTCAAGATATTTCCTAATTTCCCTTGTGATTTCTTCTTTGATCCATTAAGAGTGTGTGGTTTAACTTCCACATATTTATAAATTTTCCAGTTCTCCTTCTGTTATTGATTTCTGGCTTCATTGCATTGAGATCAGAGAAGATACACAGTATGATATCAATATTTTAAAATTTATTGAGATTTGTTTAGTGACCTGTCGTATGGTCTATCCTGGAGAATGATCTGTGATAGAATGTGTATTCTGCTGATACTAGGTAAAGTGTTCTATATATATATATATGTTAGGTCTACTTGGTTTAGAGCATTGTTCAGGCCTTCTGTTTCTGTATTGATTTTCTGTATGGATGTTCTACCCATTATTGAAAGTGGTGTATTAACGTCTCCTATTATTAAACTTAGAAACATTATTTTAGCTGGATGTGCTGGTGCACACCCATAGTCCCAGCTACCCAGGAGGCTGAGGCAGGATTATTTCTCCCTTGAAATCTGGCAATATTGGCTTCATGTATTTTGTGGCTCTGTCATAGGTGAATATATATTTATAATTGTGTCTTCTTGATTAATTGACCCTTTTATCAATATATAGTGACATTCTTTGTCCCTCATAAGTTTTTTACTTCAAAGTTCATTTTACCTGATATTAATATAGCTGCCCTGGCTCTCTTTTGGTTATTATTTGCATGGTATATATTTTTTCCATCCTTTTATTTTCAGCCTTCTTGTGTCTTTGAATTTAAGGTGAGTTTCATGTAAAGAGCATATAGTAAAGTCATTCTTTTTTATCCATTCTGAACATCTCTGCCTTTTGACTGGAGAGTTTAATCCATTTACATTTAAAATAGGTACTGATAATGCAGGACTTCCTTCTGTCATTTTGCTATTTGGTCTCTGTAAGTTATTTTATGTTTTTTGACCCTCAATTCTTCTGTTAATGCCTACTTTCATATTTATTTGATTTCTGGTACTGTATCATTTTCCATTCTTTCTCACTTCTTCCTGTATATATTTTTCATCTTTTTTCTTTGTGGTTGCCACGGGGCTAAAATTTAACATTCTAAATGTATAACAATCATCTTTGAGTTGATACCAACTTAACTTCAATAGCATACATATACATTGGTCCTATATCCTTCTGTATCCCACCTTTTTGTTATAATTGATATATATTTTGTTTCTACATATTATGTCCCAAACAATTGATTTATCCTTATTTTTTATGCCTTTGTATATTAGAACCTGTATGCAGTAAAAAGTACAGTTGTACAACAAAATATATATTACAATAGTACTTGCATTTATAAATTACCCAAATAGTTATTTTTACCCAAGGTTTTTGCTTCTTTATGCTGCTTTGATCTACTGTATAGTATGGTCTCCTTTCAGTCTGAAGATCTTTCTTTAAAGCATTGCTTGTAGGGCAGGTCTAGTGATGCTTTCCCTCTTATTTTGTTTATCTGAAAATGTCTTAATCTCCCTATTTTTTGAAAGGAAAACTTGCCAGATAAATAATTCTTGGCTGGAAGTTGTTTTCTTTCAGCACTTTAAATATATTTTGTACCACTGTGTACTTGCCTCCATGGTTTCTGAAGAGAAATTGGCAGTTAATCTTATTGAGATTCCCTTATGCATAATTTGTTGCCTTTTTCTTGTAGCTTTCGGAGTTCTCTCCCTGTCCTTGGCATTGGACAGCTTGATTACTTTGTCTGGTCATGGTTGGATTTGAGTTTGTCCTGTTTAGGGATCATTGTGTTTCTTGAATACTTGTCTTTCATTTAATTTGGGCATTTTCTGCCATTATTTCTTTGAATATTTCTTCTGCCGCTTTCTCTCTTTATTCTTCTTCTGGGACTCCCATATTGTGCATAGTGGTCTGCTTGATAGTGTCCCACAGGTCTGCACACTGTATATTTATTTTTTTTTTTTTCTTTTTTTTTTAAAGATTTTATTTATTTATTCATTTATCCCCCCCCTGCTGCCTGCGCTCGCTGGGTCAGCCAACCACGCCGTGCAGGCGGGCCCGCCCCCACCAGGAGGCCCCGGGAACCGAACCCGGGGCCTCCCATATGGTAAACGGGAGCCCTACTGATCGAGCCACAGCCGCTTCCCTGTATATTTAATATTTTAAATAGCTAATTCTGGAATTCAGTCCTTGAAATCTGTAACTAAGCTACTAAATTTATTAATGAATTTAGCAATATGGCTAAAATCAGTGTTTCTATACCCTAGTTATGAACAATCTGAAGAGGCAATTAAGAGAGAAATTTCCATTTAAATTAGCACCTAACAGAATCAAATATCTAAGAAAAAATTCACATATCCAGATGTAACTATTTTACACACAGAAAACTACAAAACATTACTAAAGTAAATCAAAGAAGATCTGAAGGACATTCTTTGCTCATTCTTTGCTCATGCTGTCAAGATGTCAATTTTACCCAAAGTGATTTTCAGATTCAATGCAATCCCAACCAAAATGCCAACAGCCTTCTTTAAAGAAATGGAAAAGTCAATCATCAAATTTATTTGGAAGTGTATGGGGCCCCAAATAACTGAGATCATCTTGGGGAAAAAAAAAAGGCTGAAGTTGGAGGACTCACACTTCCTGATCTTAAAATTCTACAATTAGAATAAGCAAACTCACAGAGTCAGAATCTAGAATATATGTTACCATGGGCCAGGATGGGAGTAGGGAATGCTTAGAGTGTACATAGTTTCTATTTGTGGTGATAGAAAAGTTTTGGTAATAGATGGTGGTGATGGTACTACAACACTGTGAAAGTAATTAACAACACGGAATTATATATTATATCAGCAAGATCAATTGGTACATGACTTAAAAATTCAGTATAGGGGTCGGATGTGGCTCAACTGGTTGGGCGTCCGTCTCCCATATGGAGGGACCCGGGTTCGATCCCTGGGACCTCCCGGTTAAAAAAAAAAAAAAAAAAAAAAATTTCAGTATACTCTTTCTCTAAATTTCAAGAATAGGGAATTATGACAATACAAAATGCTAGATTTTCAACACAAAATGTTATCTCTGCACCTTGAGGAAAACAAAAATAAAACAAAAATACTATTATAAGTACATGTGAAAGCTTTTCTATAATGTCAAAATTTTCAATTGGCATTGGTCCAATTAAAACGAACACTTTTATTTAAGCCCCCTCAAAATAAATGTGAAAGTATGCTTTGGTCCTTAATGAAATTCTATATATTCAAGTCAAATTAAGTTACTTAGGATTGAAAAATACAGCTGGTTCTTAAAATTAATTATATTCATGCCGAAGGTACATTATATATAGCCAATGTCCATAATACAATGCATATAGTTCAACTTAATTTTGTAGAATTGTTGGGATTATTTTCCTACTGTTATCATTTTTTTTTTTTTGTCTCCAACTACACCCATGATGATTCTTGTGCAACTGCTAACATTTTTCTCTTCTTCCTTCTCCCACCTTGCCATACTGCTGCCTTTTCTGTATAATTTTCACTATTGTTGCATCTCCTTCCTGCTGCTATGGCTTCTCCTACAAAGAAGCAATCTTAGGCTACACAACCATCTACAGGAGCCTCTGAGAGCTCCTATAAACACTATTCCATAAACTGGCCCAAGCTGGACACCACACTGAGATTATATATCTCTTGAGGAGGTGGGTATGTTCTATAGGTGAGAAGAAAGACATATAAGAATTATTTGTATGGGCAGAGGAAGAAACCTTTAAGGGGACTGTGGAAGACAACTCTAGATGTCAGTTGCTATCTGCCCTCCTTTTCTTTCATAGTAATAGAAGTCTTATCCAAGCACATGGAAGTTCAGAAAAAAGATTAAACTCTCCAACCTCTATTGCAAGTCAGTGTGGCCATGCAACTATGTTCAAGCCAAAAAGAATGTGAATAGAAGCAGTATGTAAAAATTTCCAAATCATAACGTATAACAGAATCGGTATGTTCTCCATTTTCTAGTTCCTTTTTCTCCTTTTCAACAACTGGAAATTAGATGTGGTGGTGAGCCATCTACATTTGCTGTAATTGCAAATGACTACAAACTTCTATTCTATATCCTAACCAATATATACGTATTTATTTATAACAAAATATAGCTTATATTTCTATTTTGGTAATATTTATATATTTATGCATCTATTACTCCATTAGAAGAATAAGCAGTTTTTAAGTACTTTTAAGAGTACCAGGAATCAGATAGCTAACTTAAAAAGATGTCTTTGAAGAAATGAATTTTAAGCACAGTTATAAAGAGGAGGAAGGCCATGTGATTACATGAGAGTAAAATACAAATGTGATGTGAGCCAAAGCACATGGCCATAGGTTCAAAAAAGTCACAGTGAGAAAAGAAAAAACACATAGGTGACCAAAAATGTCCAGATGGGAGAATAAAAGAATAAAAATAATTGAAACTGAAATAACATAGTAAACAACAGATAAAAATTAGGCTAAAGAGAAGTTTGGAATTGACATGATAGAAAGTCATAGAAATATCTTGATTGGGAAGTGTCAAGATGAAAGCAATTTTCAGTGAGAATACTCAACAGACACATACAAGAGAGAGAACAATGAAAACTGGAAGTATGAAAACGAGTTTCAAAGCTAGAGTAATAATAATCTAGATTAGGCTTTTAAAACAAAAAAGGCATTTTACAGAGAAAGGTTGGAAAGTATATAAGTAGTTTTAATTTCCTGAAATGGTACATACTAAATCCAAAATAAAATAAACACTTAAGCAGAGAATTAAAGAGTAAACTCACAGTAGTGATATTGTCTTTTCTCTTGACTGGAAGAAATGGGCAAGCTTTCACTTGGAGATCTTTAATTGCAGCAGTCACTGTATCATTTTCAAGGTCACCTTTCCAACAAATTTCACACTGTGTTGTAATGACTAAGGCAGGGGCATCATTTCTTGTCATGTCAGCCACAAACACAATTTCAGGATTTTTAATAATAATATTAACTTCCCCTTTCTCTAATTCCTGTACAGGTACTAAAATAGAAATAAAAAACAATTAGTATTTTAAAATATTTATAAATATTTGCTATTCATATTATTTATGAACAATTTATTATTTATAGGAAAATGTTTTCATATTGAGTAAAAATATAAAAGAATATTTATTTGAACCTATAATTAGCACTATACCCATTAAATATATGTCCCAGAGACTTAATCTTCCATATGCCACATGAACCCTGAATCTGAGCAGAGTTGCAGCCAACACCTACTTTCCAGTTCATCAGGCTCCCCAGGACAACTAACAAAAGGAGGATGATGGACCACACCCATCCCAAGAAGCAAAGAGTATCTGCAACTGCAAGTAAGAAAATCCCATCTATCTGCCCCATGGGATTTAAGTCCCCTCTCAATCAGAAGCAGAGTGGACATCACCATCCCAAAATCCTCATGTTAGAGGAATGAACAAACATAAGGGTGGAATGCAACTATGAACTAAAGTAGACATTATTATTAGAGTAATTGAAGAACTTATAACATTAATAAAAAGACAGTGGTCACCAGAATTTCTGAGGGGAGGGTGAGGGAAGAACAGGTCTAACACAGGGCATCTTTGAGACACTGGAATAGTTCTACATGATACTGCAATGACAGATACAAGCCATTATACATCTTGTCAAAGCCTACAAAATTGTGCAGTACAAAGTATAAAACATAATGTAAACTATAGATCATGCTTATTAGCAATGCTTCATATTTGTTCACCAGTTGTAACAAATGTTATCACAACAATGAAAGATGTTTTTAATGGGGGAAAGTATAGGAGGGGGAGGAGAGAGTATGGGGTATATGGGAATCCCCTATATTTTTTATGTACTATTTATGTAATCTAAAGCTCCTTTAAGAAATAAAAAAAAATTAGATCCCAAAAGAATCTACTGTAAGGTCTTAATAAAGACGTGAAGACGGTGTAGCCATAAGAACATTAAAAAATGTGGTTAAAAAATTTCTATTATTTAATGGCAGAGCTGGGATCTAATATTTTCCAACTCTCAACCTGACACTATTTCCGCCATGCCAAAATGAATGAAATATGTAAAAATATAATAAAAAACAAATGTTAAAACAGAAATAAATACAAAAAAATTAATACTATAAATTAAAATACTATTTTTATTATGAAAAGGAATGGTAAGGAATGGTCTTACCTTGGAACTTATGCTCCCCAGTGTGACAGAGTTGGACTCATTTGTGGTTTCCCTACACATGGCTCTTCTGCCCCTTCTATTTGAACCTATAGTTAGTACTAGACTTGATAGGTTTATGTCCAAGAGACTTAAATCTCTGGTCCATACATGTGCCAGTTGGGCCCTGAATCTCAACAGAGTTGTAACACCTACTCTCCAGTTCATTGGACTCACCCAGGACAACTAACAAGGTGATGATGATGGACAATGCCCATCCCAAGGAACAGAGAGAGTCTACAACTGTAAGCAAGAGAGTTCCATCCATCTGCTCCATGGGATCTAAGCCCCCTCTCAATTAGAGGAAGAGCAGACATAGCCATCCCCAAATCCTCAAGATTGGGGAATGAACAATATACTAAAGTAGACTTATTATTATTCTACTATAGACTTATTGTTATTCTAGCAATGGAAGAACTTTTATCATTGATGTGGAGGCAGTGGCCACTGAAGGTTGTAAGGGGAGGGAGAGGGAAAAATAGGTGTAACATGGGACATTTTTGGGACATTGGAACTGTCCTGCATGACACTGCAATAATAGATACAGGCCATTATATAACTTACAAAATTGTGCAGGACAGAGTGTAAACTATAATATAAACTATAATCCATAGTTAGTGGCAATGCTTCAGTATGTGTTCTTCAATTCTAACAAATGTGCCACACTAATGAACCGATCCTGGGACCTTCCAGAGTGGGAGAGAGTTGCTCAATCTCTTGAGCCACCTCAGCTCCCTGGTCTGCAGCGTCTCTTAATGTCTCTCCTCTATGTCTCTTTTTGTTGTGTCATCTTGCTGCACCAGCTCTCCGCGCAAGCCAGCACTCCTGCACCGGCCAGCTTGAGCCACATCCATTTCCCCTCATAATCTTTGAACCAAATATATATTCACACCTTTAAAAGAATGCAAACTGCGCATCCTCCCACCCAGTAAACACATTCAGATTTTCCTCTTACTCTGGAAACTAAAAATGCACTTACCTAAATCATGAGGAAGTCTAATCAAGATAAGTGATGTTACAGTGAATCAATAATAGAGAAACTAGATATTAAAATCAATAGCTAACCTTCTTCCTTAGAAGGCCATGTTTGAACACTGGTTTCAACAGCCATGCCTGTGGTGTAGGCCTCAAGAAAGACATTTGCAACTGTCAACAGAAATTCCACACTTGCACAAATATACATTTCTTGAAAGACTGAATCAGTCACCCAGCCATCTCTGACTCGCCTATATCTTACATCCATCATGTCCTTTTTGTCAAACCCAACTGTCAGTCCAATCATTCTGAAAGACAAAAATAATAATTACTATGCATGAGTATTTTAGAAATAACCAAACATATCAATACAATTCAGTGAGACCTCTTATCCCTTTTGCTGACAGCAAACCAGTATTCCCAAGGTGCACAAAATACTCCAAACAATGGATTTAAAAACTTTGTAAAGCACAAATGTTTAAAAAATTAAGAAGTATGCCTTTGAGAAATTATTAGAATTTTGAAACTCAGCATATTTTCTTCTCAATATTTCATGCATTTTCCATTTCAACTTGCATGGGTTAACATAAAAATTTACATAGAGAATGTAGATTAATTTAAAATACTCTCCCCCTAACTTAAATGCATTGATTATTTCTATTTACTGAACCAATTCTTCAATCATGCAGCAAAAACAGCAATTAACCATGTCATTTAAAATGTTGACTTAAGAACCATGACCCATTTGAATTGAGGCTTTGAAGATATTAGGATATACCCAGAAAATAAAGATGCAAACTTGAAGATAAGTTCCATAAAATACAAAAACTCAGAAAGCCATTACAATACACACCTAGGAGTTGCCTTCTTGACATGAGGCCTTTTATCATCTAGAATACAGTTTTTTAATGAGAAGGAAGAAAATGCTGAATCATCTGTATACACTTTTAAAGTACTTATAATATTCTCCAATTTAAATTCAGCAAGTTTCAGAGAAGGATCCCGAACATCTGTAAAGGAAGTCTATGGAAAAGGAAATCAATTAAAAAATTACACAAAAACAAAGGCCTATTGCATATTTTAAGATATGAGTTACTGCCAATTATTATCTCTGCTTATATTATATGAAACATCAAAATTCTCTATCTCCAAAGGGTTCTCTAATAAAACATTAAAAAGAAATAGTAACTTTAACTTTAAAAAAAATATTTTTCACATAACTGGCTTTATGAAGGACAACTCACTTAAATGAGAAATGGTTAAAAATATTTTATCATTAGTATAAAGTGAAAAGGTCAACCATTTTTCTCAGAGGAAGAGACACTCTAGTACACACATGAAATATGAACAATTGCTATTTTAGTAAATATTTACTTATATAATTTTCACCAAGTGAAAATATATTTTTCTTTCCTCCTTGACTTACCTGTTCAGGACCTGGACTATACAGTACCATGGTGAGGTAATCAGTTCTAAAACTCATATTTAGTGTTGTCTTAACTTGAGAGTTAGGTGAATGCACTTCTACCACAGCAGCTGTCACTACAGTTGTTCCTTGGAAAAATTAAAGTTATTAAATAAAAAAGCATATCATAAGAGGTAGCTTACTAAAACTCTGACATAGATTTAGGAGAATTAATTTAATAGGTATAGTAAAATGTTAATCAATAGTGTTATTCAATAATCAATTCAAATGTTGTACCCGGTAACCCCCAGCTTAGGACTCCATCATAATCTGGGATTATTAATTAAGCACTTGGTGCTTTTGTTTCCTCTTTAAAATGGGAATAAGAGAACCAAACACTGGATTTGTTTTAAGGATTAAGTAAAAATACCATGTGTAAAATGCACAGTAGAGTCACAGCACATGGTTTAGAATTCAAATTTTATTTTAAAAAATCAAACCAACCTAGATATTTTAGATGCTATTTCTTAAATCGTTCAAACAGAAAGATTCTTTGTTTTTCTACATTTTATATTTTCAATCAAATATTACATGCACATGACATATATTAAACAGGCTAATAATGAAAACACAGCAATTCCCAATTTTCACTCTACCCAACTCCAGAGACAAGTTATTTTTAATTAAGATAAAATTTACATAGTGATCTATCTAAAATCTGCAACTAACACTCCAGTTAAGATACTGAACCCATGCATCACCCCCAGAAAGTTCCCTTATACCCCTTTCCAGTCAGTCCCAAACCTCACTACTATTCTGTCTTCAATCATCATAGATTATTTTTGTCTGTTCTTGTATTCCACATAAATGGAGTAATATAAATTGTACTCTTTCATGGTTTGCTTTTCAGTCAACATATTGTTTTTGAAATTCATCCATGTTCTTGCATGTAAGAAGTTTGTTCTTTCTTACAGCTAGTCATCCATTCTATGAAAATACACAGTATGAAAATAAACAATTAACCTATTCTTCTACTGCTGAACATTTAGGTTGCTTCCAGATTTTGGCTATTAGGAATAAACATATTCTTAAATGAGTGCTTTTGTGGACACATGCACTCATAGTGGGGAGAGGGGAATGTGTACAATAATTAACCCTGGAATTGATATGTCAGAGTTTGACAAACCCTTTGTCAAGTGGCTATACTATTTCACAATCCCAACAGCAGGATGTGAGAGACCTAGCTGTTTCATATTCTTATCAGCATTTAGTGGTATCTGTCTTTTAAATTTAACTACTCCAGTAAATTGGGAAGTTGACTGTCATTGTGGTTTTAATTTGTATTTTCCTGATAAAAATTTTTCACGTTTACTGGCCATTTGTATATCATACTTTCTTAGGTGCAAATATAATGGTCATTATTTTATTGTTTTATTAAAGTTATTGATTTTTAGGAATCTTTATGTATTCTAGATATAAGAACTTTGCTAGATACATATATCATGAATATTTCTCCTAGACTGAGGCTTGCCTTTTCATTATCTTGAATTGAAGATTCAATCAATCTTCTATCGTCTGATGAGAAACTTTAAAATTTTTTAATGAAGACTAGTTTATAACGTTTTTCTTTTATGATTAGTGCTTTTGTATCCATTCTAAGAAACGTTTGGCTACCCCCACGGTCATGAAGATATTCTTCAAATGTTTTCTTCTACACACTTAAAAGTTTTAGGTTTTAAATTTAAATCTTTGAGCCATCTCAAATTAATTTTATGTAAGGTGGGTGGGAAGGCACAAGATTCCATTTTTCCACATTTAGTTCTGACAGCACCACTGGTTAAAAATAAAAAATTCTTTCACTAATGGCTAGTCTTTGTTGAAAAGCAATTCTCTTTATTTTTTGTGTTTACTGGACTCTACACCGCTCTACTGGTCTATTTGTTTATCCTGAGGCCAAACATACTGACTCAATTGTAGATTTATACTAAGTTTTGACATTAGGTAGAGTATTTCTTCTTCTTTCACAATATTGTTTTTGGCTATTCTTGATCCTTAGCATTTCCATATAAATTTCAAAGGTAATTTTTCAATTTCTATTTTAAAAATCTGACTGGGATTATGCTAGATTTATAGATCAATTTGGGGAGATTTAACATCTTAACAATACTGAAATTTTCAATCCATGAAGATGGTATGACATTTGAGCCTCCCTTAGTTTCTCTTTCTTTCATCAGTGTTTGATATTTGTCAGAGGTCTTGAATGATTTTTGTTAAACTTCTTCCTAAGAATATTACATTTCTGATATTGCAAATGGTATTTTTAAAACTTTTTTGATTGTTACTGATACAACTGATGTTTATATTTTAACCTTTATCCTGTTAAAATGCTAAATTTATTAGTTCTAGGAGGGTTTTTTGTTGTTTTGTTTTGAGATTTCTTAGGGTTAGACAATGATGCTGTCTGAGAATAAAGGCAGTTCACATCTTCTTGTCTACTCTTTAGACCTTTTAATCCTTTCCTGACCTTACTGCTCCATCAGGGACCTACAGTAAATGGGTGAAAGAAGTTGTGATTATGGACATCCTTGCCTTGTTTCCATATTATGGGGAAAGCTTTCAACATTTCACTAGATATTTCTAGTTTTTATTATGATGGGCTGAATTTTGCCAAATGCTTTTTCTGCATATATATATTGAGGTGATCATACTTTACTCTGTTAATATGGAGGATCACATGAATTGATTTTTGAATGTCAATCAAACTTTGCATTTCAAGAATAAATCTCACAGGGTCTATGTGAAATAGTCTTTTTATATATTATAAGAGTCAATTTGCTAATATGACTTCAAGCATTTGCATGTCAGAGTTCATGCGGGATAATGAGGTGAAATATTCTTTTCTTGAAATGCCTTTTTCTGGTTTTTGTATCAGGGTTATGCTTGCTTTATAAAATGATTAGGGAAGTGCTCCCTCCTCCTCCAATTCTAAATAAGTTTGTGTAATACAAGTATTATGTCTTAGTTAAATAGCTAATACAATTCACCAGTGAAACCATCTGGGCCATGAGTGCTCTTAATGGGAAACTTACTTTATTTTTTTATTACAAACTTAATTCCTTTAACAAATAAAGGTTGTTTTCAAAGGAATCTGTACATTTCATCCAAATTGTAGAATTTATGGTCACAAATTACTCATAAAATAATCCCTTATCATCCTGGTGGTGAGTTGTAGTGATCTATTTAATTCCAATATTAGTAATTTGTGTTTTCTCTCCTCTTCTCTCTCATCACTCTTGCTAGGGTTTCATTAAATTTATCTTTCAAAAAAAAAAGTTTGGTTTTGTTCATTTTCCCTATTGTCAGTTTTTCTTTCATTTATCTCTATTCTCATCTATACGGTCTCTGTTTTACTTTTTTCTGTTTTAATTTGCTCCTTGTTTTCTAGTTTCTCGAGTTTTAAGTTTTGATCTTTTATTTTAAAAATTTCTTTTCTATATATAATTCTTTAAAGCTACAAATTTCTTTCAGCACTGCTTTAGTTTTATATTTTGATGTTTTATATTTATTTTCATTCAGTTCAAACAAGTTTTTAGTTTCTCTTAACATTTTTGTTTTTAAAAGGCAGTACCGGGGATTGAACCCAGGACCTCATATATGCGAAGCTCGACCACTGGACTATACCCGCTCCCCTTATCATTTATTTTGAATTATTTAAAAGTTGTCTAATGTCCAGATATTTCAGGCTTTTTTTATAGCCTATTATAACTGATTTTTTTTTTTTTTTTTTTTAAAGATTTTATTTATTTATTCATTTATCCCCCCCTTGCTGCTTGTGCTCGCTGGGTCAGCTAACACGCTGTGCCGGCGGGCTTGCCTTCACCAGGAGGCCCCGGGAACCGAACCCGGGGCCTCCCATATGGTAAACGGGAGCCCTACTGATTGAGCCACAGCTGCTTCCCATAACTGATTTCTAATTTAATTCCATGTGGTCAGAAAACTTGATGGCCCAGAATATGGTTTATCTTTATGAAAATTCCAGGAGCCCTTAAAGAAAAGTATATTCTGCAATTATTTGGTATAGTATTATATTACTGTCAATTACGTCACGTTCATTGATAGTGTTGTTCAAATATTCTACATTTTTTTTGTCTATATTCTATCTACTAAGAATGGTATGTTACAATCCTCAACTATGATTCTGTGTATATCTATTTTCCTCCCTTAGTTCAGTCAATTTTTGTTGCATATTATTTTGAAGTTCCATTATTAGGTATGTACACATTTAGAATTGTTACATCATCTTGGTGAACTGACCCCTTTGTGGCAGTTTGAGATTATTTTATGAATCCCAAAAAGAGAAAGATTATGTTTGTAAACTATTCCTCTGAGTGTGCTACTCTTTGATTGCATCAAAGTCAGCTGAAGTGCCTTTGATTAGATTACCTGTTAAGAATAGGGCTTTTTGTTGGACTATGTCCATGGGCATGACTCAGGCTGAGTCCCCGTTCCCTCATTAATATAAACGGTCTGATATAAACGGACTCACATAGAGAGAAAGACACAGGAAGAGAGAGCGCTGTCATTTTTTATCCTGCCGTGTGACAAAAAGAAGAAGGCTCAAACAGCTGAGGCCCAGGGAAGAGATGAGCCATTTTGCCTGGTGGCTTACAGCTTAAATTAGTAAGAGGGCAGAACTGCCGAGACTGATACAGAAGGCCTGGAAAGAAAAAAAGCCCTATACCAGGAAAGAGAGGAAGCCCTAAGAGACAAGCCCAGTGCCAGCTTACAACTGAAATTGGGAAGAAAGAAGAGCAGCTGAGTCTAAGAGAAGACGTCCAGAAGCCTGAAACCCTGCAGAAATCAGAGGTCATGTTGCTTCATCATGTGGCAACACACCAGGATTTCAACAGTTGCTGACTTTGAAGACAAAGTATCTCTACTGATAACTTGATTTTGCCTTGGAACTGTAAGCTTTTACCCCCAAATAAATCCCCATTAGAAATGCCAAAAATTTTCTAGTACTATGCATCAGCACCCCTTTGGCGGACTACTACAATGTTAATATTTAAAAAAAAAAAAAAAAATCTTGTAAAAACACATTTTACAATACTTAAAAGAAATCTGGATCCTACGTGGATATTCCATGATTTTAAGGAATTATTGCTAATTGCTGAAAAATTAAGTCCTCACTACTCACAGATAAGTAGCAATTAATGATGGCACATCTACGATTTGCTATTTTTAAAATAGTCTGATGGGGTAGGGGTAAGAAGAGGAAGGCTATAATAGTAATAAAATGTTACCAACTGTTGAAAGTCAGTGATGGGTGTATGCAGGTTTATTACCTTATGCCCTCAACTTTAGTGTATGTGAAAATTTCCAGAAGAAAATTATTTAAATAATATATTTAAATCTGTATTTCTTGTTCCATCGATTTCACATATTATCTTTTCACTACCCACAATCTAAGTTGAGGATATTAATGCCTTTAGCATTTCCTCCACCTATCCTGTCATCTTCCTATTGTCAGCTCTGGTTAGTTGCATATACTTTTTTTTTTTTTTTTTTTTTAAAGATTTTATTTATTTATTCATTTATCCCCCCCTTGCTGCTTGCGCTAGCCGGGCCAGCCAACCACGCCGTGCAGGCGGGCTCGCCCCCACCAGGAGGCCCCGGGAACCGAACCCGGGGCCTCCCATATGGTAAACAGGAGCCCCACTGATTGAGCCACAGCCGCTTCCCAGTTGCATATACTTTTATATCACCATGGTTAATAACATTTAAAATTTTATTTACATAGTAATTCTACCATGTGTTGCTTAACTATGATTATGTAAATATTTTTCAATAAAGAGACTAATAGTTTTTTATAATACTTTCTCCACTGCTACGATGTCACACTAGTGAATCATTTAATAAAAGAAATTCTTTTTCTCACATTCTAACTGACTCTAATCATGCAAAATTTAGTCCATTTCATTTACCTTTGCATGATGCATAGATTTCTTTCCTCTTAAGAGCAGAGAATATGTCTCTTCCTCATATCACTTAATGTAATTATTTCTTCATTCTATAAACTACATGGAATTCATGCTATTTTTTCAAGACATTCTATTTGAAGGCATGCTGAATTCTTTTTTAATGAAGACCAATTACTTTCTAGCTCAGAAACAAAGGTACCCTGGGATTCATCTTCAGTGCATTCCTGGTTAAGCCTATTGGTTTTGGATCCTATATTTTCCTCTTTGATTCCTTGTTTTGCTGGAATTATATTCAAACTAATTTTTCAGTAATGGGTATGAGGTAAGTAAACTTTGAGTTACTGCAAATCTGAGATTTTATTTTCAGAATTAGATGATTGTTTGGCTGTGTATTGAATCCTAGTCTCAAACTCATTTTCCCTAGAATTTTGAATGTATTGCTCCATTATCTTCTATGATCCAGCCATCCAGTTTTGTTGATAAATTTGATTCCAAACTCTTTTACTAAGTCTCTAATAGGCAGCCAGTTTTTTTTTATTTTTTTCTTTCTGAAGCTTTAAAAAATCCTACTCCTGATGTTCTGTCAGTTCATGAAAATGTGTCTAAATTGGAGATCTTTGCTTATATTTAATCTCCTTGGAATTCAGTGGACTCTTTACATCTGAAGAGTTTGTTTCAATATTTACTTAACTCTGGGGAGTGTTCCTTGATTAATTCTTTGAAAGTTTCTTCTATTTTCTGTTCTTTCTCTGAAAATAGTTATTCTTCAGCCATTAGACCTTCTGACCTGAAGCACTATAACTCACTCATCTCATTTTTCTTCTCTTGGGTTTTTTCTAAGTCATTGGGGTTTTCTTCAACCACACTTTCCAACTCAGTACTACATTCGTTGCTGTTTTTGTTTTTAAATTTCAGCAATATACTTTTTTTTTCTTCTAAAAGTTTTGTAGTTTTATTTATTTTCTCAAAGATACTTAAGATTACATAAATGTTACATAAAAAATATAGGGGATTCCCATATGCCCCACTTTAGCAATACAGTTTTGATTTTCAAGAACACTTTCCTATTCTTGAATCTTTTTAGTGGGGGGGTGATGGATAGGGTCCAGTTCTTATATTATATTCTCAAAATTTTCTGAGAATATAAATTGGAATTTGAGCTTGCTTATATTCTCTTCTGTTCCCCCCAATTATCTCTTTTTCCTTCAGGAAACACTATTTTGTTTATCTTGGTTTCTTTCATGCTTGGTCTCTTGTGATTTTCTTCATATCTTTGATACTGGTCTGACCATTCATGTTTAACAATAAAGGATTAGGTTGACTATTTTAACTAATAAGTATGAGGTTTCCTGTAATGTTCTAAATAAAGGATTGTCTCTCTGTTAGAAAAATAATCAGTGGAAATGCTGTGTAATATTCTCAGGGCTTTGTGAACTAGTAGGTTTCACTTTGAGATGGGTGGGTTGTGAGCTAACCATTAGGATGGGATCCCCCAAAATGTCAGAATAAGGAGAACTTTATTCTTGTGAAGCAAAATCATCATAGTAGCTCAAACTCCCCCAAATCTCTGTATGTGCTGGTGCTGAACTAAGAGCTCAGCCGTGTTCCACATTATTGGTTGCATCCAACTTTGGATGCAGACCTTTTTTGAATTATGGTTCCCTTCTGCTCTTTTCCACCCATCTTTCTATTTTCTAGATATTTGTTAAACCCATCATCCACTAATAGCCTTTCTTTCTTAATACCGCTAATATTTTCATACTTACTCCTAATATCAATATAAAACATTCAATTTAGGGTATATGTTATACTAGGGATGAGGGAAGAAATGAGGGAAGGAAGAGAAAAATTGAAAATAAGAACCTATGGACAGGGAAAGCATAGAGAGATTGAGAGGTGATGAGTTTTGTCTGTTTTTTGTTTTTAATTATTATTATTATTGGAATAATGAAAGTGCTCTAAGAATGAGTGAAGTGATAAATGCACAAATAGGTGATTACACCAAATACCACTGATTGTACACTTCGGATGGATTTATGCTTTATTAATATGCACCACTAACATTGATTGGTTAAGAAAAAAAGAAACTTATTGAGGGTCTATCGTGTTCAAAGTCTAAGTGGCATACCCTAGAATATGACCTCAGCGCTTATCTTTTGGACTGTTTTGTTTATTTTGGGTTTGTTTGTTTTCAATGATGAAAATAATAGACACCTATTGACCCAACATCTAGATTTTACAAAGGTTAAGTATTTCTTAACCTATTTTTACAACACAAAAATCAAAGTAGACATATCAGAGCCAACAGCTCAGTTTTTCACTTAGAATTCCTTATAGCCAGGCTTTCTGGGGCATAAGGTACTACTACTTTTCTGGTTTGCAAAACAATTTATTAAAAACTTTCTTTCAACAACAATATAGGGGTATAAGAAGGTATGTGATTTTTCTTATTGGAGTAATGAAAACGTTCTAATATTGACTAAGATGATGACAGCACAACTCTGTGATGAAAATGAAAGCCACTGAGTATACACTTTGAATGGATTGTGTAAAGCATGGGACTGTCTAACACAGGAAATCCACTGGTGGAGGATGGACTGTGCTTAACAGGACAAATATGAGAATGTTTTCTCCTGAATGATAACAAATACATAACACTTATATAGGGTGTTAATAATTGGGTAAGTTAGGGGAGAAATACACTAAATATAAGATATTGGCTATAGGTAGTAGTAATATTTTAATGATGCTCTTTCATAATTTGTAACAAATGTTTCACAACAATGCAAGGTGTTGGTGGTGGAGAGATATATGGGAACCTTGTATGATGATATGCATGTTTGTTTTGTAAATTTACAAATTTTACTACACTTATTGTTTATATATGTTCATGTATGAATGATAAACTTGAATAAAATTTTATTTTAAAAAACTGGGTAAAAAAAAAGAACCTATGGAGACGCTGGGGAAACAAGAATAAATACTAGGGAATTTTGATACAATAGGACCGGGAACTTCAAAGGAAAAATATGAACAGAATAACTAATATCAGGCAATTTAGAGACACCTGAATGGGATTAGCTGACTAGAAAGATATTTATGAATCCTATTTTCTCCAAAACTAGGAGGAGGAAAGAGGGAGGGAGGGAGGGAGGGAGGAAGGAAAAACCTAATATAAGATTAAGAACATACCTCCTAAATGGTGTGAAGCATTAGTAACTCCACTAGTAACATTAGACTTGTCTTTTATTACAGCAGGCAAGGCACTATCCCCTTCTTCAAGCCATATATTGCCATATAATGTTTTAAAAATAGTTGTCATATCTTCTTGACTAAGAATAAACTGTTAAAAAAAATAAAATATGCTTATTTTAGCACTGCTACTTTATATAGCTAAAATACTCATGAAGAAAATGAAACTCTTCCATTGCAATCTTCTTCAAAACTGGTTTTTAATGCAATAAAGATTTCTACTATATGAATATTAACAGTTTTCTAAATAACCATGTGATTTTTAGTATCTTGTGAATTACAGAACTAAAGTAGATGTTACACCAATAAAGTTACAATGTTGAACTGTTTATTACAAATGTTCCAAGGCATCTAGTAATTTTAAACTTTTGAAATAAACTTTCACCTTAGTCATCTAGCTATTAGTATTTTGGTTAGTAAAAACCTCAGTTTACAAATATAGAATAGTCAAAAATAATACATTACGTTTATATACTAAAAATAGTATATTAAAATATACTATTTTATTTAATAGTATAAAAATATACTATTTTTAGTATACATGCAACATTTTATTTGAACTTCACAAAAGCCCTGGGTGTAAAGAATATAATCCTGATTTTATAAAAAGCTGAGTCTTATATGGTTAATTAACATGCTCAAATCCAGACATACTTCAACAAGGAAATGAAGAGCTAACTTCAAATCCCATATGTTGCTAACTTAACCTAAAATCAACAGCATAAGACCTGCCTTGAAAGCAACTGTATAAAAAGACCTATGAATAACTGCTGTTTAAGACAGTTTTTTTGTCAATTTTGGCTCATTCCTAAGTGTCAGAACTTTTTTTTTTTTTCAATTTACTTATATTTCTAGTTGTCAGAGTCCTAAGAGGATAATTTTAATCCCACAAAAATTAACAGTTTTATTTGTACTAGACTTCCTCTGATTGCATTTCAAAGGTGATACACTAATCCAGTGTTTTAAGATTAAGTCCATGTACACCTAATTCATGCTACTTATGTTTTACAGGTTTCTATCTGTTGTCTTACCAATATAAATGGACTTCAATTATTTATCTTAAGGAGATACATTCTGTATTCAGTTCTATAAGATAAGGAATCCATATTGTCCTACACACTAGAATTTAAAAGATTTTAAGTTGACACCATCATGTTCTAAATTTTCAATATGCTTTCTACTTAAAAGTCTAACTCTCTCAAATGATAGTTTTGTCTTTTTTAATAGGGAGAACCAGAGAGGGGAATTGAGGATAGGGGGTGGGAAAGAGGATTTCTTAATTAAGTAGGTTTATTAAAGAAACCTCCCAGAGTGTATGTTGCTATCACTGCAGCAAAGCATGTGATATGGTTTTGATTCCGATCCAGTCAAGGGAGAAAAATATGAACTTGTGGATAGTTCCATTAAAGATCTATGAAGCAATGTCAAACTACAGAGCGATAAAGCCAAGCTGACCCATTTGTAATGTTCACCTTCAACCTCTCCATTTTGTGGAACATTCTTCTCCCTATTTATACTCTCTTTCCAGGTTATTTCATATATTCCTATGGCTTTAAATACCCTCTATACAATGATGATTCCCAAATTAATATTTCCACTCTGGTCCTCTCCATTGAGTTCTATATTAATATATCCAACTTACTATTAACATTATAATGTCAATGACATTTCAAACTTAACATTTCCAAATATGAATTCATGATTTCCCAACCTTGAAAATCTACTTCTCTCCAGGTCTTTTCATCTTAGTGATTAACAACATCCACAATGCCTCTCAAGCCAAAGTCATCTCTGTTTCCTTTCTTTACCTTTTCAATTCAGTGGTACAGCCAGCTGAGTCTCCAAATTGTATCTTAAATCTGCCCACTTCCTTTATCTCTTGGCTATGGCCCTATTCTAAGCCACTTCTATCTCAACTGGACTAATGAAATGCCTTCCTAAGGGATCATACTTCTACTCTTAGACCTTCAATCCAATCTCCAAACAGAAGCCAATGCAATCCTTATAAAACTTAAATAGGAGCTCATCAGTCCCTTGCTAAAAACCCTTCAGTGTCTTTCCACTGAATTTAAAATAAATTCCAAGCTTGATACAATCATCATCTGCTAAGACCTTGCATGATCTAGCTCCTATCCTCTAGTATCGTCTCATGCCAGTCTGCCTTTGGCCTTCTTTGAGTCCCACCAAGCTCTTTCCTACCACAGGACTGCTGCACATTCAGCATCTACCACTTTGCTTTTCCCTGAATTAATACATGCCTTCATCTTTCTCATCCTAATTTAGATCTCAGATTAAACATCAACTACTCGGTTTCCTAGTGATTAACTTAATACTGATTTACCACCTCACTCCCTTATGCTCTCTCACAGTACCTGCTTCCCTCATGAAATTTACCACAATTTATAACTATTTTAATTATGGGTCTATTTACCATGCATGGCTCCTTGACCACCATCACCACCAGCCTGGCATTAGACTGGTAAACTTATGAAGCCAAGGACTGTATCATAGTTTCCTTGCTACTCTTTCTCCAACAGCTAGCATAGGGCCTAGCACATAGTAGACACTCAAATTATTTGTTGAATGAATGAATGAATGAATGAATGAATGGAGAACATTAAATGAATTCTAGGGTAATACAGCTGCTATTTTAAATTGTGACCAAGGTGATTAATATACAACTTCTCCCACTAAAATTTCGGGTCCCCAAGTAATGTTTTTCAACCAACAAAACAGAAATCAATAAACATTAAAAAATTACCTCCATGGGCTTTAGTTGTGCATTTACATTAAAACAAGGTACCTCCTGGTACCATGTCCAAGATAAATTTCGCTCAACAACCACCTCAAGATTTAATGGCAGCAGTATATCCAGTACTTCCTGATATGCATCATTAATAAATTGAGACCTATAATTAGAAATAAAATTGTTTTGAATTGTTTAATATACAGTCAGTAAAAAAAAATACTAAAAATAAAGATCAACTTAAATTTATCATTTTCTATACAATTGGTAAAAATTGATAATTTTTTGTGTGTGACACGAAAAGAAGAAAATCCCAGCAGGCTTTCCATGTCATAACAAGGGTTGTCCCATGCCAGTAGAAACCTGGGTGACCTTCTCCAAACTGAAGTGTTGCATATTATAGAGAAATTTAAATTGGATTTTGCAATACGTTAAAAAGTGGCAAAAATACATATGATGGACAACACTCTTAAAATAAGAATTATCCCTTACCTCACCATAAAAACATTTTAAATTCAGATATGTGGCAGAACAGCATATGTCCCCTAACTCTGTAAGAAACAGAGTTGCGCCACATGAAATTTCTTTTCTGTAGATCAAAAATAGTTAGATACCGACAATTTCATATTATGTTGAACCTCATTTGTCCTTCCAAACACTTATAAGGATAGGACTGATGCTTAGGAATGAAGAAAAGGGCAGTAGGGAACTGAACCCCTTCAAATGAAAATGTGACCACAGAAGATTCCACTGTATCTTCAAGTGACAATCTCAAAGTTTTACTCCTCAGTAAGATACTTACATTTTGATTGACGGCAAATCCTTAAACTAGGGTAAGAATCTATCATTATAGAATTTTTTACTCAATGAGAGAGAAATATGGGAGCCATCGGGAATCTGTTAGAACACCTCATATTATATTATTTTATAAAGTGACAATATACTTCTACATACATGCCAGCACACATGCTTGCAATCTCCTCTTAATGGCAGTAAGCTGAGGAAGCTAAAAGTACTAACTAGGGAATTCTGTAAAAACTTAAGACAAGGTCAAAGAATATTGTCCTACAAAAATTAAAACAAATAAAAAAATCAAGATAAATGGATGAGACCAAGGTTACAAAGCACTGATAATAATAAACCATTTCCCAAGTCCCAATGCCTCCCCCCAAAAAGAATACAATGGTGATTGGAGCACAGCCTCAAACAAACGTGACCAGAAAATAACCAATATGCAAATGGCAACAATCGTAATTAAATGTCTACGGTAATACATGGTCTTAATGAAATATAGTAGTATCTATAAAGTATAGAGAATGCAAGTCAGCATATAAGAAAAAGTATCCCAATAATGTCCATGAAAGACGGTATCTGGACTAAGAGGTAGTTATATAGATTTTTTTCTTTTTGTAGCAAAGGAATTTTATTGGTTTATATAACCAGAAAGTTCAGAAGTAGGAGAGGCTTCAAGTAAGACCTATTTAAGGCCAATCTTGTCTAGATATGATTGTTATAATAGTGCTGACTCTCAAGAGAGGCTTGACTATTATTTCTACTTTGAAAATCTCTCAAAACTGGTTAGTTCTCTATTACCTCACTTCCTTACTCTAGAATGAGTCACCTTATAGATACAAATCATTCTGCCAACCCTCTAGTCTTGTCTCTTTTTGACCTGTTTTCTACAACTCTTTCAAAATTCAAATCTGATTTTATACATCAGCTCATTAAATTCCCACAACAAATGACATGGGTGTTATTTATTAATCCCTTGTAAATAAAGACTGCTCATTCATATACTTCTTGTTTCTTACACAGTACCTGAGACATATTAGGTACTTTATAAATACTCAAATATAATCAAATATTCAATTGATGGGAACTTCCCCTTCCATCCAAGATGAGATAACATGAACCAGATTTACTCCCCAGCCTGAAAGAGAAAAACAAAGAAACAAAAAATCCAGACAAAACACATTTAAAAATTGGTTTCAAGATAAGACATCAGGCAATGGACAGTAATCTCTGAGAGAATCAAAACAAACATGATTGCTCCAGCTTACCACTGCTTGAGAGAATTTACATGCTGTGGCACAGGTAGGGAAACCTAGGAGAAGGCAGTTCAAGTTCACAGGATAAAATGCCAGAGAAGAGAATGTGCACAGACAGAACTCTGGATATGTGCGAAAGGTTCCCTTCAAGCATTCAGGAGAGTACTGATGAGCACATACATGTAAGAAAACTAACCTAGGGCAGAAGGATTAGATGGAATAGTTTCTGACCCATACATAGGGTCAGTAATAATGACTGCATCCAACAGCCAGATTGGAAAAACTCATAATTCATGGGGCACTGGACATAGTACATTGGAAGATCTTCCTCCAGTTGTGGAGACTAGTTAGCCCTAGATTGAGCACTGCTCAAGACCTATCTAACAAATCATAAAAACATAAAAATATTAAACTGTTTCCAAGTAAATTAACTGCATTCCAGAACAAAGCTCAAGAAGACCTAAAGGAATACAAAAATAACCAGCACCAAACAAGGTAAAGATCACAATATCTAGCACCTAATTATACATTACCAGGGATGCAGAGAGGCATGAAAACACAACCACAATGAGAAGAATAGTCAATCAATTAAAACTAACATAGGACTGGTAAAGATTTTAAATTTAGCAGAGAATAACAACAATACAGTTATAACTATATTCAACTAGCATAGACGGAACATATAAACTGGATGATGCTAATGGGAGATTAGAAGAAAGAGTGGGGAACTTGAAGACATAGTAAGAGAAACTATCCAAAATGAAATACTGAGAAAAGAATCTCCCAGAATGATAAGAACATCAGTGAGCTGTGGGGCTATGTACATATAACTGGAGTCCCAGAAAGAAAGGGAAGAGTGAGGGACATAAATAATATGTGAAGAAATAATGGCCAAATTTTAATGAAAACAAATAACCCCAAAGATCCAAGAAAATCAATGAAACCCAAGCCCAAGAAATTGGGAATAATGCAAATGATGACTGTAGGGCACTTTTTTTAAAGAAAAAAAAAAATCACTCTAGCATTCTATGTACAACAAAAATATCTTTCAAAAACAAAGGTGAAATAAAGATATTTTCAGATATAAAAAAGCTGAAAGAATCCATCTCCAGCAGAACCACACTACATGAAATGCTAAAGGACATCATTTAGGCATAAGGAAAATGATACCAGATAAAATCTGATCTACACCAAGGAACAAAGAGCATCATAAACTCCACTAGAAAACTATTAGAGCAAATAAATGAGTTCAACTAAGTTACAGAGTACATGATTAATATGCAAAAACTTGTGTGTTTCTATATACAGCAAAGAACAATACAAAAGGGAAATTTTAAAAACACTTCCATTTACAATAGCATCTAAAAGAAAATGCCTACATATAAATTTAACCAAGGAGGTGAAGAGATTGTACGTTGAAAACTACAACACACTGCTGAAAGACATCAGAAAAGATCTAAATAAATGAAACCCATATTCATGGATAGGAAGATATCAATACTATTCAATGTGATCTACAAATTCAATGAAATCTCTATTCAAAATAATAGCAGTCTTTTTTGCAGAAATGGAAAGGCACCCCTCAAATCCAGAGGGATCCCAAGGAGCCCTGAATAACCAAATCAATATGGAAAAGAAGAACAAAATTGGAGGACTCAGACTTCTCAATTTAAAAACTTGCTTCAAAGCCACAGTCATCACAACAGTGTGGTACTGGCATTTAGACCAATGGGACAGAACTGAGGGTTCAGAAGTAAACCCAGCATTACTAAATTTAGCATCACTAAATCCAGTACAAGTGATTAGAAGAAATAGTATAGAAACACAGAGTACACAGTATTTAAAAAAAAAAAAAAAAACCTCTGTAACTATCTGGATAGTCATTTATTTCTCTAATCACTAATCCAATGTCCAATGATTACATAAGGTTGTATTCTTTACTTTAAAAAAATTTTAGAGCATCAAATTCACAGAACAAAACTGGTAAGTTTGGGTGATGCTGTGTTTGTAAAAGGAATAAATCTAGTATATTAGAAAGTCCCCCATCTCTTCTACAGCCTGATAGTTTACAAAGAACTACAAAAAAGTATAAATAAACTTCCTTAAATAATAAATTTTATAGTTTTCCTCATTACCTGAGTAGCAATTTTCAAATACTTTCTAGGATTTTAACAACTACCAGACTAAACTTGAAATAGCCAAAAAAAATACTTGGAGAGGGAGCCAAAAATTTTAGTATAATTATAATAAAATAATAAAACAAAATTCCATTGTAAACAGATTTTTAAAAAAAGATTGCATTCTATACATATATACTTGTGTGTAAAGATTACCTGTATAGTCGCATTTCACTCAGCTTTACTGTTATCAAATCTATAACAGGTGGGGGGCTGCTCTGGCTCTCTGCTATCATATAGAATGTATTTGTCATTGTAATTAGTCCAAAATCAGCAACAAAAACATTTTCTGAAACCGGAGACTGTGGGATGACCACAACTGGGGCTTTGATGTTAACATCCAATGCCATTCTGGTACTCCTCTGTGCCAGTTCTTTTACACCAGTAGCAGCCATTCCTGCTGCCTGAACAGTTGCCTCAGCCAAGGCTTGTTTAGCCGCTTGAAAGTTGTCTATAAAAGCCTACAGAATGTAATTAACAGCACTGAATTACATACTTGAATATTAAGAAAGGGAAACTTTAGATAGTAAATATGTTACTAGAATTAAAAATTCAAAAACAAAAACCCATAGGCTTGTACAACTCAGTGAACCCTAATGTAAATCATGGACTATGGCTGTAGTATATTTTCCTGTAGAAGAAAAAAATGACATTTTATATTCAGTAATTTTGAAGTATAAAGCTATCACAAAAGTGATCCATAACATGCTTATGAATTATAAAAATAATTCAGGTAAGGAATACTTGTTCATTTTTACTTTTCTGTGCACAAAAAAAGAACTTATGACTATAGAAAAAAAATTGCATTTCATCCTCAATTAAAAAGATAACAAAACCAGCAATCTCATTTAGAATAAACTTGAAATTACAAAATAACAAAACATCCTCCAAATATATCCAAATAAATATATATTTACACTCTTTGCTTGTAATTATTGTTCATACTTGGCCTACTTATTCCATTAGATCCTTACATGTGATTATGTTGTTTATACACCAAAACAATTAGAGACGGCATTCTAGAGGAACAAATATTGAAGTCAAAGAGACAAGTATGCCACTCACAGGAAAAAATGTCAGTTTACAGCAAGAGAAAAACACAGAAAAAAGCTGCAGATAGTCAGAATTATAGCACAATAGTAAAATTAATTTTCTTAATTATGACCTGAGACCAAAACAAAATTCAATTATATATTCAGTTTTAAATTACAGTGGAAGGTAAGGTACAACGAAGATTTAAATCAACAATGTACAAAATGAAGAATTCAATTAATATACATACATGTGATATGTAATGTATACATATTTAATATTTTATATATATATATATATATTTCAATTAACTGGAATATTCCCATGTGGTATTATATAAATAGGGGACTACACATTTCAGTCATTCTGATATATGTTACCCATAAAATAATTAAAAATCATGCAAAAAAATTCAGGACAAGAATTCTTGTTATTCTTCACCTATGTTTGATACACAGCAAACAATTTTCAACTAGTATAAAAATTAAAATAGCATATTGCCATACTTACCAATATAGAATATAGAAATTTTGTGACAAAAACTACTTCAATGCAACCAACAGTTAAATTAACCTGAATGTCAGCTACATTCATATCCGTATATGCAGAACCAGCAGTTGCATCTATGTAAGAAATCATTTTGAAGCTAAAGACTTCTTTTCCAGTGATATAAACAGCCTTAAAGAGAGAAAATTTAATTATCACAATCCATTGCCGAAATGAAATAAATAAAGCGAAAAGGTGAAAAAACACATAGCTGGACAATTTTCAGGCATTCAAGCTAAGTACAAATGAGGAAACAATTCTAATTTCTTAGTAGAACTTATACTGCAAGATTTTTAAATTGGTGGTGGCAGCTCCCTTTGTAGATCATGAAATCAGTTTAGTAGATCTGGCTCAGCATTTTAAAAAATAGAGAACAGAAGAAAAAATATTAGAGTAAATATTTTCAATTAATGTGTATACTTGCAGACTGACAAGTCACCTTATATGCATTTCTTGGTTCACTATCAAAAAAGTTTGAAAAACACTATCTTCTACTAACCCTATACCTACTAAAATCTACTTCTCTTGATTTGAGGTATCTGAAATCAAGAGATCTTATCTCTATACTTTTGTTCTTTATTAGTTTGTGAAAATCCATCTCAATTGCCAACCAAGAATCACCTACAATGGTTTAAAAACTTAATCTCTGCAATACTAGTTAAAAAAAATAGTGGGGATAAAAGCAGATGTGAATTAAGAAAATTCTGAAAGATGGACAGAGTACTAGCTAACTTATTTTTACAGCTTTCTCCACTTTCCTAAACGCTGTTAAGTAAGGACAGGGAGCTGAAGAGCCATCAACATGCAAATTAATTCCAATCTCTGAAGGTTTAGGTACTTGATGAGGCTGAAAAGAGTCTAGAGGTTCCATTTCTTCCTGGGACATGGAAAATTGGAAAGAAGGCCATTCAAACTGTAACAACAACAAAAATGCAGAAATTACAAAATTCATAACTTCTCTTGAAACCATTAGAGATCTGAGGTCAAAGGACAACCAAGCGGCCTAAATCCACGGAAAAACAGGCACCATCAAGGAGACAGAACATGAGCACTGACTAGCTCACCTGAGGGTAGAGGACAAGAGGACAGTAGAAAGAGACACCAGGTACCATTCAAGCTAGTTAGAAGAATTCAACTAAAATTTTTAAGTAATTACTAAAAGCTGACTTGAGTTAATGTGAGATATAGACTCCCTGACAGCTATAGCCACAAAAGAGTTCACACTCAGTTTCAGGCAATTCATGAGCCTCCACTGAGAGCTCATAAGAAAGATCTCAGGTAAGGCAGAAGAACAGAGAAAGCTTGAAAGAGGAGAGAGCTTCCAGTGCAGGAAAGGTCCAAAGCCCCACAAGAATTATTCTCCTCTTAGAAGAAAAGCCTCAAGACATAGGGGAAAGGGCAGAAAACTACGTCACCCTCAGGATACAGGTGAAGACACAATGCTCCAAGGATAAAGTTAAATTAAAATCCTTCTACACTTGAGGTAAGAACCAGAAACCTTCCTGTGACTAGACCATTAGAGTCCCTTCAGCTAGGTACATGGAAGAATATTCCCTTCCACACAGAATCCTCCAAAGATATGAAGTCAGATGCCATGAGAAGGAAGGGCGGGATCACCAAGAATGCCCCATCTTGAAGCTTAGAGAAAAAGGCTTAGACTAAAACTACACATGCTGCTTTTTTCTCTAGTAAGCATTGAGAAACAAGAGAGCAACAGTCTCTACCATCACAGAGAACCAAGAGTGTAGAAAGAGAACCTTCAGAGGTAGAGGAGTAGAAGAAAGGCTGAAAGTTAAGCATGAAGCTGAAACACTGAAAACTATCCCTCTCCCCATTCTAGCAACACAGACTGCATCCTAAATATAATATATAGCTGAAGGAATCTGAAGCCTGTGATGCACTGAAGGTAATCATAGTAAACAAAATACCACAAAGCCAACTCACCTCTCTACTAGTTTGTTTGACTCAATTCCCCAGGATAATAGGCTAACAGAAGAGGCATATATGAATATTATTTATCACAGTCTGTTATCCTACACTTGTGTGGCATTCAACCAGTAATTATGAGACACCCCAATAAAAGCAAGAAATAACCAACAAATGACAAAGCAATCAATAGAATGAGATTTACATAAAGCATGGATGTTGGAAAGACCAGACAGGGAATTTTTAATTACTATGATTAATATGATAAAGATTCTAGTGGAAAAGGTAGAAAACACACATGAACAAATGGACAATATCAACAGAGATACAGAAATAAGAATAAAGAGTCAGAAATATTAAAGTAACAGAGATTAAGAATATCTTCAGGGGAGCAGATGTGGCTCAAGCAGCTGAGTGTCCGCCTCCCACATGAGAAGTCCCAGGTTTGGTTCCCAGTGCCTCCTGAATAAACAAAAACAAAATAACAAGGAAAACAAAAGAAAAAACCAACTCAGGGAAGCCACTGTGGCTCAGTGGTTGAGTACTGGCTTCCCACATACAAGGTCCCTGGTTTAATCCCCAGTCCCCGGTACCTCAAATATAAAAAAAGAAGAAGAAGAAAACAAGTCAAAAGAAATTAGCCAGGGAAGCAGCTGTGGCTCAATCAGTAGGGCTCCCATTTACCATATGGGAGGCCCAGGGTTCGGTTCCCGGGGCCTCCTGGTGAGGGCAGGCCCGCCCGCACGGCGTGGTTGGCTGACCCGGCGAGCGCAGGCAGCAAGGGGAGGATAAATGAATAAATAAATTAAAAATCTTTAAAAAAATAAAAAAAAAGAAATTAGCCTAACTGAAACATAATGAGAAGGGGCAGGGGGCGGGGGGGTGGGGGTGGGGTTGAACAGAGCATCAACTATCTAATGTGAATCTAATAGAAATTTTTGGTATCAAAGGAGAGGCAAAAGGAGGAAAAGGAGGGGAGAGAGAGAAAGAAAGAGATAGAGGCAGAAGAAATATTTGAAGAGATAATGAAAAATAGTATAAGATATATCCAAGCAGCTTAGGACAAATACTGAAACATTTCACACACATATACCAACCATATACAAATTCTGAAAGCATTCAGAGAAAGTCAACAGTTTGTGTACACATCAGACTTCTAGTCAAAACTATGTATGATAGAGAACAATGGAGTCATATCTTTACAGTTTGAAAGAAAAAAAAAAAAAAACTTTCAAGACAGAATTCTACATCCAGAAAAATAGCACTCCAAAATTAAAGAGAAATAAAGGTTTTATTCCAGCTCTGCTTCCTGCCCCCCCACCCCCACCCCAAAAAGCTTTGCGAATTCATTACCAGCTGTGGTGGCTTGAAACTATATGTACCCCAGAAAAACATGTTCTTAAATTAAACCCATCCCTGTGGATGTGAACTCATTGTAAGTAGGACCTTTTGTTGGTTACTTCAGTTAAAGTGTGGCCCACCTAAGTCAGGAAGGGTCTTAATCCTATTACTGGAGTCCTTTATAAACAGAATGAAATTCAGAGAGAGAGAGAGAAAGCCACAAAAGCAAGGAGCTGAAATTCAACAGAAGCTGGAACAGAAGGGAGAGACAAGGAGACGACACAATATGCCTTGCCATGTCACAGGCTAAGGATCAAGAATCACTGGCAGCCAGCCCCAGAAGACCACAGTTTTGGGGAAGAAAGCATCAACTTGATAATACCTTGATTTGGACATTTTCCCAGCCTCAAACTGTGAGCAAATAAATTCCCAATGTTTAACCCAATGCATTTCATGGTATTTGCTTGAGCAGCCTAGGAACTAAAACACCAGCAGAACTGCATTACAAGACCTGATGAAGGAAGTTCTCCAGGGAAAAAATTAAAGAAACAGACAGGAACTTGAATCTACCTGAAGAAATGAGTTCCAGAAATGGTAAACCTAAAATATATTTTTAAAATTTTTACTCACTCTAAAGAAAACTATCTAAATCAAAAACTACTGGTATATATTGTTACCATATATGCAAAAGTAAAACATATGACAAGAGTACCATGAAAGATAGGAAACTGGAATTATAGTGCTATAAGATCCTTATACTACATTTGAAACTATAAAGTAATATCTGATGATAGACTGTGATTAAAGATACATATTCATAGGGAAACCATCAAATGTAATCATACAGAATGACTATAATGAATCCAAAATCGGGAGGGGGGGGAAGAAAGCTACAAAGAACAGAATGAACAAAACAACTAGAGGATAGAAAACAACGATAAAGCTGGAAGAGTTTAATTGAGCTAATCAATCAATAATCTCTTCAATTAGGTTTTTACAATGTTCTAAACCAAATGGAAAGTCAAAGATTATCAGAATGAATAAAAAAGCATGACCCAAATATACGCTGTCTATAAGAAACCCATTTTAAATATAAAGACATAGATAGATTAAAAGTTAAAAGGACAGTAGGCAGATGTGGCTCAAGCAAATGGGCTCCCATCTACCATATAGGAGGTCCAGGATTCGATTCCCAGGGCCTCCTGGTGAAAAGCAGGCTGGCCTGTACAGCAGGCTGGCCTGGGTGGACAGTTGGCCCACGCAGAGTGCTGGCCTATGCGGAGAGCTGGCAAAGAGGGACGGTGCAACAGGGGGAGACAAGGAGGAAAGACACGGGAAGGCACAGTGGACCAGGGAGCTGAGGTAGCACAGGAGATTGAACAGCCTCTCTCCACTCCGGAGGGTCCTGGAATTGGTTCCTAGTGCTGCCTGAGGAGAAGATGGGCAGATACAGAGGAGTATGTGGGGACTGGACAGTAGGCACAAAACAACTGGGAGGGGGAGACGGACAAATAAAAATCTTAAAAAAAAAAAAAAAAAAGGTTAAAGGATAGAAAAAGATACACCATGCAAAAACTAATCAAAGAAACCTGGAATGACTACATTAATTTGACACAAAGGCAGCTTCTGAATAAGAACGATTACCAAGGATAATGAAAGACACTAATAATTTTAAAAGGGTTAATTTACTTAGAAGACATAAAAGTACTACACATAGGTATGCACCTAACAAGAGAACTCCAAAATACATGAAGCCGAATTTGAGAAAACTGAAAGGAGAAATAAATAAATCCATAGATATAATCAGAGACCTCAACAATCTTCCCTCAGAAATCAACAGAACCAATAAACAGAAAACCAGTAGTCTAAGCAATTCTATTAATCTATTTGAACTAATTGACATGTATAGACCATTTCACCGAATAATAACTGAATATACAGATTGATTTCAAGTACACATGGTAAAACCAACAAGATTGACCATATATGTTTGGGTCATAAAACAAATATCAAAAAGTTTAAGAGAACTGAAATCATGTAAAGTTTGTTCTCTGGCCACAATAAATTAAAACTAGAAATCAGTAACACAAAGAGATCTGAAAAATCCTGAAATATCTGGAAATTAAATACCACACTCCTAAATAAACCATGGTTAAGAGGAAGTCACAAGAGAAACTAGAAAATAGTTTGAACTGAATGAAAATAAAGATACAACATAAAAATTGCACAATGCAGCTAAAGCAGCAGTTAGAGGGAAATTTATAGCAGTAAGTGCTTGTATTACAAAACAAGAAAGCTCTCAAATCAATCATCTAAGCTTCTGCCTTAAAAAAATAAAAATAAATAAATAAATAAAATAAAAACTAGGAGAAGAGCAAATTAAATCCAAAGCAAGCAGAAGGAAGGAAACAACAAAAAATAGCAGAAATCAACGAAATTGAAGACAGAAAACTAACAAAGAAAACTCAACAAACCAAAAGCCAGTTCTTTGAAAACACCAATAAAATTGGTAAGTCTCAAGCTGAACTGACCAAGAAAAAAGAGAAATGACAGAAATTACCAATCACATATGCTGAGAAATAATAAAATTCAAAGGCTGCATACTGTGATTCCATTTATATAATATTCTGGAAATGGCAAATCTATAGGGATTTAAAAACAGCAGTGATTCCCATACCTTAGGGTATGGAAGATGACTAACTACAAATGGGATTTATGAATTTTGGTGTGTAATGGTTTCTATTCTATAACTTGAAGGTATTGGTAGTTACACAACTATATCCTTTTGTCAAAACTCACAGAACTGCACACTAAAAAGGGTAAATTCCACTATATTTAAAAGTATGCCTCAATAAGCCTAACCAAAAAAAAATAAAGAAAATATTCTCTGTAAGGGATACCAAGGTCCCTAGAGTCTCTCAAATAGGGCAAGCACCTTCCTGCCATAAGGCCTTTATAGTTGCTATTTTCTCTACCTGGAATGCTCTTTCCACAGGACTTATTTCCTCAATTGATTCAGCTTTCTGTCAAATGTCTCTTCCACAGAGAGTCAAATCCTAACAATTCTAAAATATTATTCCACTCACTACCCATCAAATTATCCTACTTTATTGGTTTTCAAAGCACTTACCACTCCCTAACATTGTTTTATATTTATATATAGTGATTTCCGTATGGAAAAAAAAAAGATGTTTCCATCTTTTGTTGATTATATCTCAAATACTGTTAAATTAATTAACGGAAAACAGAATATTTTCAAGTCACATGAGCAGCCATGTGACTGCCCCTTCCCTATATTCACATAAGAGGAAAAATTTGCTGAAGGCAAAGTTTAGAGCCGAGATGCTGTGGTAGAGGAGAAACCAGGTACAGATGGGAGGTGGGGGGGAGGGGTAAATAAAACACCGTACTGAGAAATGGGTATTTTAAGTGAAAATCTGTAAATTGAATGGTGAGGTCCCCATATCCTTCATCTAATAGGCTCTCAATCTATTCTGTCTGGCTTACACTAATAGCACTTTTCTCCAAAGAAACTGATTAGCCCAAGAGAAAATTATCTTCTAACACTCTCAATTTTTGAGCTCATAAAACTGCTGGATTACTGTCTGATCATCTAACATGATGTCTACCTGCCCCAAACCCATCAACACTATCTAGGCAAAAGAAAAAAGTTCTTTTAAGGGAAAAACAGTCAATTTGTCATCAGAATTATCAGCAACACTAGGCTATAAATCACGGAATAACATGCTTAAGATCATCTAGGAAAGAATATGCAAGCCAAGGATTTAAAATCCAGCTAAACTACCCTTCAAATATAAATAACATGGAACAGGTAAGTAGTCAGGAGCATATTGCTCCTATGAGCCCTGCCTGAGGAATCTACTGGAGAACAAATGTTTGAGAAGCTGAAATGACCATAGGTATCAACATAAAGACTGGCAAAGTACTCCATGTAACAAATGATGAAGAAATAATTGAATTAGAATATTACATTTTTCAACTCCTAATGAAAGAATGCAAAAAAAGAAAGACACCATTGCCTCCTTTGAAAATGCAGAACACTAGCTATGAAGCATTCTTTCCAAAAAAAAAAAAAAAACCACAAAACTGAATTTGACCATGCACTGAGATTTAACTATCAATTTCCAGGAAATAAAGGAAACAGAGGGGCATATTAAACAAATTAAAAGAATGCAACCAGCAAAATCCAATAGAACAAATGAGATAGTTGCTTCAACAAACAAAAGGAAAGTACAGAAGGAAAGAGGAAGGGGAGAAAGAGAAAAGGGGAGGGAGAGTAGGAAAAAGAGAGATCAAAGGAAACTTACAGATTAAAACAAATTTAAGAGACATATAAATCAAATGCACTGTATGGACCTCCTTTGGATCTTGAGCTGAACAAATTAAAATTTAAAATTATGAAACAATCAAGGAAATATAAGCACTCACTGGATGTTTGATAAAATTAAAATAATTGTTTTTTTAAAGGTAAAATACAAAGGGACATCTTTGGTTGACCTTGAAAAAGAAGATTCTAAAACTTAGATGTAAGTACAAAGGTCCACCAAATAGTCAAGACAAAGAAGAAGAACTAGGTCGAAAACTTATTATAAAGCCAAATAATTAAATCAGTATGCAGTACAGAGGCAGTTAATATGGTTAAGAGCATAAATTAAAGAGTCAGATTGCCTTATATCCAGGATAACAGACCAAACTCTCCTAGCTGTGTGATTTAAGAAGCTAACCTTCATGTGCTTCAGTTTTTCTTATCTATAAAATTGGAAAATCATGTTCTCATCTCTGGGGTTTCTGAGGACTAAATAACTTAATATTTACAAAGCATGTAGAATAGTATCCAGCACCAAGTAAGGACTACAGGTATGTTGGCTACTGACATAAGGATAAACAAGTAAAGCAGTGAAACAGAATAGAGAACCCAGAAACAAATCCATTCATATATGATATTTAATATCCATAGTACTGCAGACAAATGAGAAAAAGATAGCTATTTCAATAAATGGTGCTATGAAACTAAGCGCCAAATGAAGGGGAAAAAAATGAAATTAGACCCCATTATTAAAATCAATTTCAGGTAGATTAAAGTCCTAAAAGTGAAAAGCAAAACTATACAATTTTTAGAAGACTAAATGGGTAACTACCTTTATGAACTCGGTATGGTATGACCTGTTAAAGACACAAAATTCTCAAACTATAAAGGAAGAAGAATGCATTAAAATTAAGAACTTCTGCTCATCAAAAGACCTGACAGTTAAAAAAACAATCAAACTGAAAGTAGCAATTTGAAACATACAAACTAAGTAAGGAATAATGTACAGAATATTAAATAACTTCCTACAAATCAAAAGGCAAAGGGGGCAGATGTGGCTCAAATGGTTGGGCGTCCGTCTGCCATATGGAGGGACCTGGGTTCGATCCCCGAGACCTCCCGATAAAATTAAAAAATATAGAAGGCGTATGGGCTGCCAGGCTCTGTGTGCCGGTGAGCCGCCAGGCCCCGGGAGCCATGCAGCAAGATGATGATATAACAGGGGAGAGACAAGACGAGATGCTCCAAAAGCTCTGAAAACCAGGAACCAAGGTGGTGCAGGTGGCAGAACACCTCTCTCCTACATCGGAGGTCTCCAGGATCGAATCCTGGTGAAGACTGGAGGAGGATGAGAAGAGATGGCAGGAAACAGACACAGAGAATTGCCCAGCTAATGGACACAAAACAGCAAATGGGGAAGGGGGGGATTTAAAATGGATAAAGTAAATAAATAAATCTTTAAAAAAAAAAAAAATCAAAAGGCAAAAAAATAAATATACCCTCCCCAGCCCACACACCCATCCCAAATTGATAGTCAGGTTTGACAAAATTCAATTGACAGGATGAGCAAAGAATGTTTTTCATACTTTAAAGTGGTTGAAAAATATGAAAATAACATTTCATGGCACATGAAAATCAATATGAAATTCAAATTTCAGTGTCCATAAATAAAGTTTTATTGTAACACAGCCAAATCATTTGTTTACAAAATGTCATGGCTACTTTCACACTATAACAGCAGAGTTGAATGGCTGTGATAAAAACTGCATGGCTTACAAAAGCTAAAATACTTATTATCTGACTCTATACAGAAAAAAGTTTTCTAACACCTGAATTAAACTAACAGAAACTTCACAGAAGAGCAAGCATAAATAGCCTCTAAATATATGGAAAGATGTGCAATTTCATGACTCATAAGAAAAATATATATTGAAAACCATATTATATCTTCCAGGTCATCAAAAATGTAATATCTGACGATTCCAAGCATTTGGCAATGATGTGAAACATGGCAGATCTCTTCCACTGCTCCTGGAAATAGATGCACACATCTACCACAAGAAATAGAACCTACAAGAACTCTTATATGAGACATGTACAAGAACGCAACTGTTCATAAAAGCAAAAAGGAAGACACAACTCAAATATCCATCAAGAGGAGAATGAATAAATAAGCTATGGTGTATATATACACTGGAATCCCATACAGTAATGAAAATGAATGAACTATACACATACATACATCAACATGGGATCTCAAAAATATAGCATTAAGTGAAAAAAAGCAAGACTCAGAAGAATATATAAAATATATTCCCCTAAAAGGGGCAACGTTTTGAAATGTATTATTTAAGGATTCATACACAGTAAAATTTATGAAAAACACAAAAAGCAGGAGCATAGTTAACTCTGGAAGAAGACCAGAGAATGCCTTTAAGGAAGGGCATATAGATGACTTCATGTTTTATTACTTAGATTGAGTATAAAGGTGTTTGTTTTATTGTTGTTTCTTAAATTTTATATACATGATTTTGTTTGGATTATATTTCAAAATAAAATGTATGTCTAAAAAACACTACAAAAGCTGCAAAAAGAAAAATCATAATGTAAATGACAAATGAAAAATTTTCAGTAGTTAGTATACATATAAAGGATGCAAATGTATGTGGTTAAAACTATAATGAAAAGCATGGAAGAAAATAGGCAAGGATATAAATTTTATAAAATAGTTTGTATCACCTTTTCTTTTTTTTTAATGTATCACAAAGCAACAAAAAATACCTCTGAAGACAGAAGGTAAAACCAGGCTAGCTCTGTGAATTGTCTCTTCTTCTCGTGCAAATCCATAAACTGCCACCAACCGACAGAAAGGAGCTCAATGAGAAGACTCACCGTATTTTTTAATAAAAGATGCAAATAATGACAAAAACACATACATATAACAAATTCCAAAAAAAAAGGAAAAAAGACATTACCAAAACTGACTCAAGAAAACCTGATTGGACCTATATAATTAGTAATTAAAAATCTTTCCCCAAAGAAAACCTCAGGATAAAATGGCTTCACTGGTGAATTCTATCAAACATTTAAGGAAGAAATAATACCAACCTATACAAATCTTTCTAAAAATAGAGAACACTTCCTAACTCATTGTAGGAGGCTCTTATTACTCTGATACCAAAAAAGTAGAGAACAGTTAGAAATATTTGGGTACCTATCATCTAAAATTAACAAGTATTAATAACTGATATTTTTTTAAGTCTTCACTTTCAAAACATCTTTTTTATAGAAAAGATAAGAAACTAATTTATTATGATATCTTATTTCATGAATATGTCAGGTCAGCTAGAATGATGCTTCCCTAATCCTGTTTACCTTATAATACACATAGAGAATGACAGTAGCTGTACAGTGGTACTAGGCTAATGGAAGATGCTGCTCTAGAACAGAGTAAAATAGTCTGAAAACTCCAGGTATGTGGAGCCTTTACCCAACTGCCCAGAAGGCTAAGGGTCTCAGTATATTAGTATACCTAAAACCCATTCAGTCCACAATAGTGTGTCATGGTACAATGATTAGCAATTCAGACTTAGAGCAAAAAACTTACATCTCTCTAACTCTATGACATGTGGAGAGTTATGGAACAAGGTAGTTTGTTTAAAAAGCATGTGTATACTAGAATCAAAGCAAAGGAATAGGACGGGGGATTAGGGTCAAGAATACAGTAGTGAGAAAAAGACTTTCAATGGCTTGGGTTATAATATCAGTTCCATTGCTAACTATTTGTATGATTTCTAGTAGATCAGTTTATTTGTGTGCTTTACTTAATATAGACATGGCAAATAAAATGGATAATCTGCTCCTTAAATGCTTTAATACTCTAACTTTTAAAAAAGTAAAAGTAATAGAAACAAACCGTGGCTTCCAGAAAATTTCGGGTTCCTTATATTCCTATGGGCCATGCCCCTTTGATGTTTTGAGACTCTTTTTTTTTTTACCTCAAGCTAACAAGCAATAATAAGAAAATAAAGGAAGAAGGATTCTGTTTTTCCATAAATTCATCACTGCATCTTGTCTGTATTATTGGCCAAGCCCACTCCCCTCTACATTCCAAATTCTGACTTCCTGAATTAACAAGTACCACAGCTTATCCTGATATTACTATTCAATAATCTCTTCACTCCCTTAAATACAACATTTTACCTAGATGCTTCATTGTTCAAAATTTACCTGTCCAACTTCACAGCAGCATCTAGTCTTGGAACCTTTCTACCTTGCACTCAGTAAGTTTTCAACCACTAGCTATCCAGTTCAAAGAATTCCCAATATTATAACAGCTATAACAGTAAGTAGCCATGAAAATAAACTTTAAAAAAAAAAAACAACTAATTTCTTCAGTCTGACTTGAAACTCTGATGTTGAAATATTTTCATATTTCATATTACAAAATTCATAGTAGTTGAAGAAAGGAGCAAAGAAAGCAAAAAAGGCATTAACTTCTCCCCCTGCTCCAACTATGTTCCAAAAGCATTACTTAATCTCGTTTATGAGATAGTGTAATCCTCATTTCACAGTTGAAGAAATAGAATGAGATTAGGTAACTTGCTAATGGTCACACAACTAGTTAAGAAGTAGAGGGGAAATAGGAACCCAATTATGTCTGACTCAAGAGTCCATGTACTTTCCAATAAGCCACATTGCCAAAATCAGACAACTTTCTATGTAACTTATACCTACAACCAGTCTTAAAGGATAATCATATTTAATGATATACTATTAATTAAAAAAAAGGAATTCATACCTTTTTGTACATAGCCTTTACATCAGAATCCAAAACAACTATATTTCTTAGTTTTGTATTTATTTCAGTTGCTGATGGCCTCATAATCACCTCAGAATCAAGTCCTATGGGAAGGAAAGGATGATTAGATGCCTTTACTTTCATTTAATAGTTTTGAATTAATTTTGTTCTGAATTTAATTACCTTCAATCTTAATTTCAGAAATTTCACGTTTCAAATCTTGAATAAAGATCCGTAAACATGATAATTCTGCTAAAATCTGCAAGGTGATAATATCTTCATTCTTGGATACTTTAGAAGCTACAAAAAAAAAATCATAATGTAAAACATAAGGAAAAAGTTTTAGTAGTTACATCACTACACTTATAAAATAAATGAAATATCACAATACAAAAAAATGATAATACTACAGAAAACCTGATTTTCAACTGAACTGAAAGCAAGTGAGGTATTCCCTACCAAATTGGGAATCCTAAAAGACAAACAAATCTAATGAAACAAAGCCAAACAAAAGCAACTAAAACAAACTAAGCAGTCTTCCTCGAGAAGTCTAAACATTTAAAACTAAATGATTATAGTTGTAAAATCACAAATCTTGAGATTTAATGATTACCAGGTGATACGTATCATTATGAAAACTGCAACTTTTCATTGCTTAAAAAGTACTGGGGGGGGGAAGTACCCTGATATAACTCAATCTTTTGTTAGTCACTTTTTTCTAATCTAAAATAATCATATTAAATGCATGAATTTTAATCTAAATCAAATATTTCTACGGTAGAATACTCAACTAAAACTAATTCTATGATAAAAATTGCATTTTCTTTGGAAGTAATCAGCCTCCTTTACCATTATTTTCTAAAATTAATCCGGAATACAATGAATCCTCCTAGATCTTAATCTAGGAGCTAGAATTCTGAAGCCAGTATTATAAGTTAATAGGAATGCTAGAGTCTAAATTTATTGATCCACTTGGTAAAAAAATGTGAAGTTTAATTAAAGAAACGTACATATTTTTTTAATGACATCTCCTTTGTCTTCATTCTCCGCAACAGAAACTGAGGTTAATTTTTCCTCCGATGGTGGAAGGATATTATTAAAATAATTCATTGTATTCAAAAGTGCTTCAGTATGTAAATGAATATCCAAAGAGGAAAAATTCACCTAAAGAACAAAGCTAATTTTAGTAATAGGTCAGTAAACATTTGCTTGCCTGCTCTGTATAAGATGATATGCATTGTGGTATAAAAGATATAATGTATAATATTCCATTTTTATCCTCAAGGATCTTACAATTCTAGTTAGGGAATAATTTTCATAATACATCAACTCAGAGACACAACCTCTAACGCAAACAAATTACTTTCTACTCATACCTTAACCAGTTGTACAACGTTGTTATAGGCACTTTTTAAATTCGATGCATTCCTTTCAGCCTATCAAAGAGAAAACATATGTTAGGATATTTTAGGAATACATATGCATATACAACTACATAATGGTCCTAGTATTCCTTTATATAATTTTCCCAGTTGTTTACATATATATATGTATGTATATGTATAATTATCTAAACAAACAAAATTGCTTCACCAGAACAAAAGAAATTTGGTAAAAATGAGGCTCTCTGGTACAGAGCAAGCATTAAATAAATGTTAAATGTTATCATTCTTATTATCGAGTGAAAATGTTAGATATTATAAATGTGGAGAACAATCAGTCACCAACAAATCTGTAAGGTCCTTCCTAATTCATCCTAAAGAACACAAAATTTGTGACAAAATCATATACCAAGTATCCAGATACCCATGTTTTCTTTAGACGTATAACTCTTTTGGAGTCTAAAAGCTACTTAATGCACACAACAAAAACCCAAACATATTTATCTATATCAATACCAGGTAGGAAAATAGCCTTAAACATAATTATTAAATTATAATACTTAATAGTATTATATTACATAAAACTGTAATTACTATCATTAAATTATTATAAAATAAAGGTCAATGGAAACAAGGAATAAATAGAAATAGACCAATATACATAAAAAAATCTTATTATGTGAAGAAATGGCTATCTTATATCAACAAGAAAGGAATGGAGTCACTGACTAGGAAAATTAAGTAACTTTAGACAAGGGTAGGAAACCAAGTCAAAGTGTCCTCTCACATCACACACCATAATAAAGTCCATTAAGACTAAAAAAGTTTTTCTTTTTAATATCCTGATGGAGAATAAAGCAAACAGCAGGACATTCCTATTTACAACATGGGATTGTTATTATTTTGCTATATGAAGTATTTATAAGTGATAACTATTTAATAGAGGGTGATGAGATAAAAAAAACACTTAAAAGTTTTAGGAGCTACAGAGATCACATTAGAATGAAGATTAAACAACTGAAAGCAATGCAGAATATTATTCAATTTACAGAACTTGATTATACTGTTTCAGTACCATACTTACCATATCAAGCAAACGTAACCGGAACTGCTTACCTTCACATATTCCAGCGTTAGCAGATCTTCCATTGTGTTATCAAGTGTTGTAATTACATAAACTGGCTTCTTGTTTTTATCTAAAAATATATATTAAAGATATCCTTTCATAAGAAAACTAACTGAAAATAAATGTAGGCAATATAAATCAATATAGAGTGAGGAAAGAAGGCTTTCCTGTATCTGTTTTTTTTTGTTGTTGTTTTTTTTTTTTTTTAAGTCTTCCAACAGTTTATTAGAAAGAATGTAGACATTAAAAAAAATCCCCACTGTCAAGAACACAAATTGAGGTTTTTCAGCCCCAGTATAAGCTGAATCAAAAAATAAATAAATAAATAAATAAAAAATCCAATAGTGTATTTAACATTTTTTTTTTCACTCATTTGCCATACTGCCAGTGCAAAAACAAATTTGGTCTAATGTACAGACTCTCGAGCAACAATGTACAGCCTTTCTTCGTCCTCCATGCTAAGAGATGTAAAAGCCTAAGGGTTTTAAACAATACCAAATGTACAGGCTTCAAAAACCATCTAAGTTAGGGTATTCACTAGTTTTAGCTAAGATACATCTGGAACATTGACAAGTGATCTCTTACATACAATAATGTGAAGTAAATTTTTTGAAAAATAAAACTTTAATGGAACAACCCTGAAGGATACATCAGAGGAATAGCAGGTTAACAGTTTAAGGTGTCAGCCAACTTGTTTCAAGCCACTTTGAATCCATGTTCTAAAATCTAAAATTTAGTTATCTTTCTCTAAGCTGAGAGCTTCCTATCATGTCAGTATCTATGTTATGAAGAAAGGAGACTTTCCTGTATCTGTTTTGAGTCTTGTATTCCATCTTACCCAATTCAGGTCCCTCCTTTCTTTTAAACTCTAAAATTCTAACTTCTTATCACAATTTTTTCATTAATCATCTGTCACAAATCTAAAGTCTCAAACCCCACTAAAGCCAGGTAGGAGTAAAGGAAAAGTAAGAATCAAAGAAAAATCAGAATGGCTACTAGGGACAAAGAAAGGCCATGTAGAGAATTCTGGCCCTGAGTCACAGAAATAGCGAGGAAGTCCTTGAAAAGCCAGTTGCTGAGAAGATAGATCGAGGTATATGATGAGAAATTAAGTTTTTCTGCATATTAGTTTAGATTACAATAAAGCCTATGAACACATCATCAGTCTTCAGAGATTGCATACTAATTCTGTTCATAACCTAAGAAAACAAATGGGAACTGCTCTAGAAGAGTATTTTATGTAAAGCCTTTAAAATTATCATCACTAAATTACTTATGGCAGCTAAAAGTTAATTTCTAGATTCTGGAAGAAAGGACTAAATACTAATTGTACTTTTCTTGAGGAAAAAATGCAAAAAATTCCAGAGTCCTCCAAGTATAAAAGCTTTGCACATATCCCAGCCTTCTACTGCTGGTACAAGACCCTTAAGAACCTCCAACTCTTAAGAAGATCCCTACTTTTTTCACACATTCATTCACTCAACAACTACTTACTAGTCATTTACTTTGTGCAAGAAATTGTACTATTCCCACTCCCTCTGAAAACACAGAAGCAAGTATATTAGAGAAACAGATACAGTGATAATTGTATATCCTATATTCTGTGAGCAAGGGTTTTCCTATCCTTTACAATTGGGAAAACAAATAAACAAATAAAACAAAAAATTTAAAACTGGTCTAATACTTCTGGATCTCTACAGGACACTGAAAAGTTATTTCACTATTTTTTTTTTCCTATTACCACATCCTTTTTATTGAGTATAACAACGTATGATAGCTCTCTTGGCATAGACAACCATAAATACAATCTACCACACTCAAGGACTCAAAGGTTACAGCACAAGTGTAGAATATGGACCCAAAATGCATAACTCATATCCACAAACTAAACTTCAGGCCACATAATACTCATCCTGAAGCACAGAGATCAGATTTGATCCAGGGCTGAAAACTATAAAAAGGAAGATTTCATGACACTAGTTAACTGACCTCCTTGCTTGAGAATGGGTTCCAAGGGGATGGCCTACTTAAATCCTAGAGATGTTTATAGGCATATTCCTTACCTTCCTTAATTTCCCACAGGTAAATTAATATTTAATTTTTCACTTTTAGTTTAATTCTACAACTCCTTTATTTTCAATATCTCAACTTATTGGGGGAAAACGTCCTAAATGAATTCAAAATATTTTATAAGATAGCTTATATTAAAAACTTGAATAAACATTAGTAAGTAATTCAAAGAACACTGGAATTTAGGATAGTCTAAAATAAAGACCTTATATACATATAAGCAGAATTAAATTCCTTTTGTCTCAAAAATAAAGGTTAAGCACTAGAACCTTTAATTTTTCTAAAATTTTTTAATATCACTTCTACATCATAGATAATGTTATTATGTTGCAAAGGAATTTTTTCAAACTATTAGATAGCTAGCTGTCTTAACAATTCCCTCTTATCATTCAGAACTTTCACGGAAAAACCCAAAAGAGCAAAAGAAGAGATATAAATAGTGCCCTCCTCAGTGCCTAACACAGCAAACAAATATTTTCTTAAGATCATATAATATAATCGTTTTGATTCAGAGACACATAGTGTTTGTCGACCTGCCTAAAGATGTCCATGCTCTAATCCCTCAAAACCTGAGAATAGGTACCTTATATGGCAAACAGTACTTTGCAGATGTAGTTAAGGTTAGGGACCTTGAAATGGGGGAGATTATCCTGGATTACTGGGGGGTGGGGGGGTGGAGGGAAGGGATCCAATCTAATCAAATGAGTTCTTAAAAGTAGAAAAGAAAGGCAGAAGAGGAGGTCAAAGAGATAGCAGGATGAGAAGGATATGATACCCTGCTGTTGATTTTGAGATGTAGGGGGCTATGTGCAAGAAGCAGAGAGACACCTCTAGGAGGTAAGAGGCCTCCCCCTAACAGTCAGCAAGGAAATGGAAATATAAACTGCATGGAATTGAATTCTGCTAATACCCAAATAAGCAAGGAAATGGATTCTCTCCTAGGGCCGCCAAAAGAGAAAGCAACCCTACTGACACCGTAATTTTAGTATTAAACTTGTGATCTACAGACTATAAAATAATAAATTGGTGCTGTTTTAAGCCACTGATTTGTGGTAAATTGTTACAGCAGCGGGAAGCGGCTGTGGCTCAATCAGTAGGGCTCCCGTTTACCATATGGGAGGCCCCGGGTTCGGTTCCTGGGGCCTCCTGGTGAAGGCAAGCCCGCCCGCACGGCGTGGTTAGCTGACCCAGCGAGCACAAGCAGCAAGGGGGGGATAAATGAATAAATAAATAAAATCTTTAAAAAAAAAAAAAAAAATTTGTTACAGCAGCAATAAAATGTAATTCCGTGTTCTAGTATTCACTTACATAGATTTAACGCTGAGCTATGAATATTTAATTTCCCTAATGAAAAAACATTATCTTCATTTCCTCTCTGGATACCCAACTCTAAGATAGGAGTCAAAGATTAATTCATAATGTAATCTTGTTCTGAGAATGTTTTAGCAAATGTACTGATACAAAGCCTTGTCTCCAGTAGGTAGTCAAACAATTAAATTAATTCACTTATTTTAAAAAGTAAAGATTCTTACCCAAGTATTCTGGGCATTTTAAGCAGAACTCTTTCAAAAAGGCGTTTGCTTTCACATCAAATGTTCTAAGCTCAATTTCTGTCCCTAATCCTAAAACATCAAATTCTACCACAGGTAGTTCACAATCTCCAACAAGGTGATAAAACTGAATCAAAACCTGGAGAGAAAGAAAAAAGAAACTACCACTACATAAAATAGAACATTTTTTATGTGGTTGGTGATTTTTTATGGATATATGAGGTATAGATATGATGTAAATACATATATTATGTATTTAAAATTTAGAAGAGGTCCTACATACACACACAACAGACACATTATATAATCATTTTCAATAAATATGTATTGAATACCTACAATCTCATCTAAACACCTAATTCAGGTGTTTATCAAGGAAGTAAAAAACAAAAGGGGGGAAAAAGCAACAAATTCTAGATATAGCTCAATTAGGGTGAAAACAATAGTGCCTATCAGCAATGACACACAAACAAGCTGTAAAGAGTAAAAAATGACAAACTATTTAAATAAGCCACATTAATTTTGCCATGATACATACCTCTGGTAATTCAAATCGTATTTTATACTCAGTCATATTTTTAGTACAATCCTGCTTTTGAATCTTTCTGTTTTTAACTCTAGTCGGACACTGAAGAGGCTCTTCCAAAGGACTACATGGTGCATCAAAAAATTCCTCCTCTGAGTCTAAAGTTCACAGAACATTGTTTAAGTCAGTAATCAAAATGATCAGTTTATTATAACATTTTTATAATTTTTCTGAAATAGAGATGAACATTAAAACACTAAGGGTCTATTTCAAAAAATGAATGTAAACATGAAAATTAAATAGAAAAGAATATAAAATCCCTTGAACAAATAATATTCTTGGTGACAAAAATATGTATGGTAAATTATGAAATGTAATCTTTAGCTTAATGAACATCACCTTTTAAAATCATTATTCTATTTAAAAACTGATTAAGAAATTTCTACAGCAAATAACAATGTCAATGAATATATATTATTTATCATGAATACTCATAGGAACATGTTAATGTATGAATAATAATTTAGTTTACAATTAAATCCTGTATTGGGGAGCAGATGTGGCTCAAGTGGTTGAGCACCCACCTCCCACATGGGAGGTCTCGGATTCGGTTCCCAGAACCTCCTGAAAAAAAATAAAAACGAACAAGCAAAACAAATGAAAAAAAACCAACTCAGGGAAGCCTAAGCGGCTAAGTGGTTGAGCATCAGCTTCCCACATGAAAGGTTCGGGGTTCAATCCCTAGTACCTGGTACCTCAAAAAAAAAAAGTCCTGTATAGTATAACAGGATTTAGTTGCAAACTCTCAATATAACAAACAGAGGGCAGGCCCTGAAGTCTGAAGCAAACTGAGATCAAGCACTATTTCATTTTTTCCCATAACTATATGATAATAAATTTATAGGTGTTGATAGTAGAATCTTGTATATTTCATAAACAATAAGTATCAAAAATTGGAAAAGCATTCAAACCTTACTACCTAATGCCATTAAAGAAAGGTTACTAAAATGATCTGAAATACATCTCTAAATAATTTAAGGCAGAAGTTAAGGGTAGATAACCTCACCAGCTACTGCACACACAGGAAAAACATCCTCTAGAAAATAGAGCATCAACATGGCAATTTCTGTGTTCTAATATTTAGCAATTTTTAAAGTCTTTAAAAAAAATAGGAAAATACAGTTATTTTTCTTTCCAATGTAGCCAATAAAGAGCATGCTATAGTTGGGCAGTTTGATGTAATTATGAATTCCAAAAATATAATTGGATCATGCTTGTAAACTGGTCTGTTAATCTGGGCATGATTAAGTTATGATTAGAGTGTTAACTGGGCCACGTCAGTAGGGCATCGAGCCCCACCCCTTAGTGGGTGGGGGAATCAAATACAAAAGGCAAGGCAAAAAGACAGAGGGAGTAGTTTTGATGTTGGAGTTTTGATGTTGGAGAGAAGGCCCCATTAGAAGAGAAGTGAACTGTTTGCCTGATAGTCTACAGCTGACTTTGTGGAGGAACCAGAGGAGCTAAGCCCGGAGAGAAATGGAGCCCCAGGAAGAGAGGAACCCAAGAAGCCTGAACCCTGGCAAACCTTGGCAGCTGTCTTGCTCTAACACGTGGCAATGGACTTTGGTGAGGGAAGAAACTTATGCTTTACGGCCTGGAAACTGTGGACTTCTACCCCAAATAAATACCCTTTATAAAGACCAACCCATTTCTGGTATTTCACATTAGCACCCCTTTGGCTAATACAGAGCAGATATTATATATTAATATATTTACAAGTTTTCATAAATAAATGTAGGCATTAAGGGCTGAATTTTGCCTTTAATAAAAGATTATATGGGGAAGCGGCTGTGGCTCAATCAGTAGGGCTCCCGTTTACCATATGGGAGGCCCAGGGTTCGGTTCCCGGGGCCTCTTGGTGAAGGCAAGCCCGCCCGCACGGCGTGGTTAGCTGACCCAGTGAGCACAAGCAGCAAGGGGGGGGGATAAATGAATAAATAAATAAAATCTTTAAAAAAAAAGATTATATGAAAAGTTAAGAAACCAAACAAAACATATTTACTATAGCAAAATTATTCAAATAAATAAGTAATACACCGTAAATCAGACATCTATGCAGTTTCATGAGTTATCTTAGCTCAGAGCAGAATAAAGGTGATTAATTTACTAAGCTAAAAAAAATTCAAAAAATAAAAGCAACTTTAAGGAAATCCAAATTTTGTTTTAAAAGAATTTTAATAAAAATGTTATGAAAATCTACAATTATCTGCTATTGCCTGGAATTTCTTATATGACCATTTGAATACAATATGCCTCAAAATGACTATTATTTTCATAACACACATGTAATGAAGAAAATTGTCTTAAACATCTTCACTTTACCATCTTCAGTAATGGACGGAAGTTCCAAGACAGGAAACATTTTCTGTGAAAACTGTGATGTTCCAAAAGAAGTGGATGATTGACCCTGAAAGAAAAGTAATTCATTACCAATTAGCAAAATACATTTATTAAAAGTTCTAAGACAATTTCAATAAAGGCAGACAATATGAAACCACTCAATCCAAATTAACTCAGAAGTAGTCAGGTCTGAATTAGAAAGCACTTAAATAAGTGGGTTTTCAAAATTAAATGCCATTTATAAATTGTAAAATTGTTAAAATAATTTCCCTGATGACAATTTTTGAGAATGAAGAGATTTTAGAAATATTTTAACTCAGCATCTTAATAAATAAGGATACCGCTTCCAGGGCACCCTTGAGAAACAGCCATAAGACCTAATGTTTAAATCCTTTAGAACTGGTAATTTGCAGTTTTCTCTTTAATTATTTAAAAGATAGTAAATTTACATTTTTACCTTTCTGGGAAATATGACAAACTTAAAATATACAATGTAGTTTTAAATAATAAAAAGACACCCTTATCTACCACCCAGGCCAAGAAATAAAACATTATCCATAGCCTGGCCTAGAAGCATCATACTTACTCTTCCTGGATCACCTTCTGTAACCTTGATTTTGCCCTTGCTTTTCTTTAGTGTTCTTTTTTTTTTTTTTTTTTTCTTCTTTCTTTTTAAACTTCCATGAGTGATTCTCTAAATACTACATTGTTTATTTCTACCTGCTTCAGAATTATAGAAAAAGGGAATATGGCAAACATTTTCCTCATACTTTCTTTTACAAAACAATGTATCCTTATAATGTATCTATTTTTAGTTTATACATTTTTATTGCTATATTGTGTTGTGTTGATGAATAAACCACTATTTGTCCACAACATTGTCAATGAATATGGGTATTTTTTCCAGAAGCTTTATAACCTCTGTAACTATCCTTAAATATGCCCCCATCGCTCATGTGCAAGAGCTTCTATGCTGTATAAATCAAAGAGTGGAATGGCGTATGTTCACTTTTATTAAGTACTATCAAACTGTTTTCACAAGTGGATGCAACATGTTATAGTAACACCAGCAGTAGATTAGAGTGTGTTTGGCTGAACATCCTCACTAACACTTAGTGTTTTCAGAGATTTTAAATGCTGCCAAACTCACTGGCAATTTCATCTTAGTTTTAATTTAAGTCTCAGAAATTCCTAATAGCTACACATCATTTTCCTAAGTTCATTTGTGTTTGTTTGTGTTTAACCTTACCTGAAATTCTGTTCATTTTGTGAAGGGGAGGGTGGTAATGTTTTTTATTAAAGTATACCCTACTATAATAAGAGTAAATAAACCCTAAATATATTTTCAAAAACACACACACCTTTGGACTCACAACCTAGATCAGGGTATAGAATATTACCTGAGCAACTCAGAAGGTTCCCTCATCTGTCCACCTAATCACTGGGTACCCCTGAGAAAAGTCTGGATTTTAATTGCTAATGTTTTGAAATTTTTGCATCTGTGTTCATAAAACAAATTGGTCTATTATTTTCCACTCTTACAATGTATTTGTTAGGTTTTAAAACACAGGTTTCATTAGTCTTTTAAAATGAGTTAACAATTTCCTTGTTTCCATTCTCTAACATACCCGGAAGTATTTTATACTTTATAAGAAACTGATAAACTATATTCCAAAGTGATTACGGTTTTACAGTTCCACCAGCAATATACGAAAGTTCCAAATCCTTACCATGTCAACATCTTTATATGATAATGCCATTCTTTTTATTTTTGTCCATTCTAAGAAATGTGTAGTGTAGTCACCATGTGGTTTTGCTGTGCATTTCTCTGATGAGTAATAAAGTTGAACGTTTTTTCATTTGCTTGTCTGCCCATTTCTTATTGGGCTGTTGGTTTTTTCAAGTCTTTTGTCAAATATATTTGTTGAAAATATTTATCCCCAGCATACAGTTTGCTTTTACTTTTTTTTTTTTTTTTAACAATTGTCTTTCATAAAGCAGTAAATTTAAACTTGGATGAAGTCCTACTTATCTTTTTTTGTTTTATGGTTTGTGCTTTTTGTATACTCAGATATCTTTATCTACTCCAAAGAATCAAAAATGTTCTCTTATGTATTTTCTTTCAAAAGCCTTGTAGTTTGAGGTTGGTGGGCCACACTGTGGGAGATGTTTGTGTGGGATGTGGTGGGAGGTGTGGGAGGTGGGCAACATGGGAATCCCAGTGGGTTCCGTATAATATTTTAGGTAATCTAAGCACCTCTTAAAATATATGTGTATATATATATATAAATAACATTTTTGTAAGCAAATACACATATATGAATATATATTTATAAAAAAAAAAAAAAAAGAATAGTAGCTATGTACGGCAGGTGAGATTGAGAGGTGATGAGTTTTTCTGTCTGCTTTTTGTTTTTATTATTATTATTGGAATAATGAAAATGCTTTAATAATGATTGAAGTGATGAATCCACAACTATGTCATTATATCAAATACCATTGATTGTATACTTTGGGTGGATTTATGCTTTATTACTATGCTTTATTAATATGTATCAATAAAATTGATTTGTTTAAAAGAAAAAAAAAATGGTGCTAGAATGTGAGGGGTGTAGGGTGGAGGGTTGGGTTGGACTATCCATGGAATTGTGGGGAGGACTGGAGAAAGGGACAGGAAAACTGGGGATTTCTAGGGCAATGGTTAAAACTACAATGGTGGGAATGTTCTTTTGGCAAATATGGCAGGAGAGTTTTACTGGTGTAGGTCTTCAGAGGGCGGTAATATACACAATAGGGCATACCTGGGGCATGCTTCTATAGAATATGAATATGTTCATCTTGTCAGAGTGTGTTATTTCTGTGGGTGGACACCCATACAATAAACATAAAAATATTAAACTTCCATCCTGGGGAGTCCTGATATGTTCTCAGAGGGACAAAATTCTCTTGAAAACATAGGCAGTGTCTAATAGAAGAAAAGAGAGCAATATGTCAAGACTTCAGTATTATTGCATGTAACTATGAATCTTATTCTTCAAAAACTGAAACTTAGAGGTAACCCTATGTTCTGAGGAGAGCACAATAGAATAGATAAAACATCGGGCATTTTTATGAAATTGGAATTGTTCTGTGTGATCTTGCAATGGCTGAGAAAGGCCATTTTAAATTTTGTCAAAACCTATAAAATTGTACAGTGCAAAATGTCAACCATAATGTAAACCATTGACCATGGTAGAAGCAATGCTTCAATATTTGTACATCAATTATAACAAATGTACCAAACTTGTGTAAGATGTTATTAATAGGGGAGAATGGGAGAGTGGAGGGGTTTGCCTATATGGGAATCCCCTAATTTAATATGAGACTTTTATTTAACCTTAAATTCCTTTGAAAATAAAGCAAAGAAAATATAAGACACTGGGGGAACATATCGAAGAAATTGTCACTGCACAGAAAAGATCTTTTAGTGTTAAAAGACACAATAAATTTTATTTTTATTTTCTGGTTTAAAAAAAAAAAAAAAAAAAAAAAAAAAAGCCTTATAGTTTAAACATTTACATTTAGGTCTATGTTACATTTCAAGTGAATTTCTCTGTTTGGTAAGAGATAAGAGTTAAGATTCATTTTTTTTTCTACCTGAAAACCCAGTTATTTTGTATCATTTGTTGAAAAGGCCATCATTCCCCCGCTTAATTATCTTGGCACCTGGATTTGTCAGGGTTCTCTAGGGAAACAGAGCCAAGAGGAGATATTTGTAAATATTATAAGATTTTATAAAATTGTCTTATCCAAATGTGGTGATACACAAGTCTAAATTCCATAGGGAACTCTGATGAAGGTTTTCAATTAATTCCCCCAAGAGAAGCTGGCTGGCTAGCTGAAGTAGAGATGAAAATTCTCTCTTCTGACTGCTGAAATCATCACTTCTCCTTTTAAACCCTCCAACTGATTGGATGAGGCATTGCTCATTGTTAAAGGCAATCTCACAAGGTGATTGCAGATGTGACGAGCCATAGATGGAATCAACTTACAGATGGAATCAAGTTACTGATGATTTAAGTCCACAAAATGTCCTCACAGAAACAAATAGGCCATTGCTTCCTTGACCAAACGACTTGGCACTGTTACCTGGACAAGTTGACATATGAACCTAACCATCACAGCATCTTTGTAAAAATTCAACTAACCATTTATGTTTGGATCTATTTCTGGACTCTATTCTGTTTTATTGTTCTATATATCAATTTTATGCAAATATCACACAGTATTGATTAGAGTAACTTTATGCTAAGTCTTAAAAGCAAATACTAGAAATCCTACAAATTTATACTTATCCAAAATTGTTTTGACTATTATCTGTTCTTTGCATTTCCATACACATTTCATAATAAGCCTGATATTTTCCACATGAAAAGTCTGCTGGTATTTTCTTTAGGATTGTGAGACATCTACACAATAATATGAAGATAACTGACATCTTAATAAACTGATTCCTCCAATTCTTCAGTACGTATATCTCTCCATTCATTTAGGTCTTCTTTAATTTCTCAAAGCAATATTTTAGTTTTTAGTAATGGTTGTACTCTTGTCAAAAATTTTCCTAAGTATTTTATCTCTCTTAATGCTATTGTGAATATAATGCTTTTCTTCATTTCATTTTTAGATACAACTGATTTTTATATTGATATTGTACCCTGTAAGCTTACTAATTCTAGGAGTACTTTTGTACATTTCTGAGTACTTTCTACATAAATGATGATGTCATCTGCAAATAACGATACTTTTACTTTTTTCTTTCCGATTGCTTTTCTTTTTCTTTTTCCTTTTTTTAATTGCCTTACTGCAGGGGCTAAAAATTTAGGATAATGATGAATAAAAGTAGTGAGAGAAATCATCCTTGTACTGTTCCCAATCTTAGGAGGAAAGCATTCAGTCCTTTGCTGTTAAGTATGATACTACCTGTAGATTTTTCCTAGATGCCCATTTCCAGACTGAAGTAATTCCTTCTATTCCAGGTCTTTTGAAAGTTTTAATCATGAGTGTTTCTTGGATTTTGACAAAAGTTGTACTTCTGGCAAGATGATCACATATTTTTATTTTACTCTATCAATGTGGTTAATAACATCAATTGGTAAACCAACCTTGTATTCCTGGGTAAACTACATTTGGCATTAGTAAATTACACTTTTTAAACATTATCAGCATGTATTATTCAGTTTTAATACATGTTTAAAGATTTTTGCATCCATTTTCCCGAAATATACTGGATTGTAGTTTTCTTTCCTACTTCCTTTCTCTGGGTAAGGTATTATGGTAATGTATGCAAAGAAACAAGAAAGTATGGTCCATATTGAGACACACTACAATTAAATACTCAAAAGAAAGAAAGACTGCTGAAAGCAGCAAAAGTGATATCATGTACAAAAGAGCTTCAATAAGCTTAACAGTCAATTTCTTATGAAAAACCATGGAGGCCAAAAGATAGCAGGATAATATATTTAAAGGACTTCAAGGAAATTACTGTCAATCAAGAATTCTATATCTGAAAAAATATCCTTCAAAAACAGAAGAGAAATAAAAATATTCCCAGATAAATAAAAGCAAAGGAAGCTCTTTACCAGTAGACTTAGCCTATAAAAATGCGAAAGGAATAAGTACTGCAAGTTCAAATGAAAGAACAATAGACAATAACTCAAAACCACAGGAAAATAATGAACTATAGTAAAGGTAACTTACACAGGTTGATATGAGAGCAAGTACCATTTTACTTTTAGTTTGTAACTGCTCATTTTATTTCCTACATGTTTTAAAAGGCAAACTAATAATAGTGAATAAAGGTTAAGGGACACACAATGTATAAAAATGTAATTTCTGACAATAACAAGAAAAAGGGGAACAGAATTGTAAAGGAGCACAGTTTTTGCATATTACTGAAGTTTAGCTGGAACCAATTCAAACTAGTTCATTATAGTAGTTCATTATATATAAGATGTTATAAGATGTTAACTGTAATCCTCTTGGAAACCACAAAAAAAAAATCTAAAAATATACAAAAACAGCATGAGAAGGGAATCAAAACTGGACACAAGGAGAAAATCTATAAAACAAAAAAGAAGGCAGTAATAGAGGAAATGGTGAGGGAGAAAGGTATAAGATATAAGAAAACAAACAACAAAATGGAAGAAGAAAGTCCTTCCTTATCTGTATTTACTTAAAATGTAAATAGATTAAACTATCCATTCAAAAGAGAAAGATTGGCAGGATAAAAATATGATCCAACTATATGTTGGCTACAAGAGACTGAATTTATATCGAAAGACACAAATAGACTGAAAATGAAAGGACAGAAAAAGATATTCCGGGTAAATGGTAACAAAAAGAGAGGTGGGGACCAGAAATAAATAATAATGTTTACATCAAAAAATTGTTACAAGAAAACAAAAAAGCCATTGTATATTGATAAAAGAGTCAATTCATCAAGAAACTATAACAATTATAAACATATATGCACCAAACAATAGAGCCCTAGAGTATATTAAGGAAACACTGAAAATACTGAAAGGAGAAACAGTTCTACAATAATAGTTAAAGATTTCCATACTCCACTTTCAATAAAAAACAGAATATACAGACAGAAGATAAATAAGGAAATAGAGGACTTAACACTATCAATCAACTAGACCTAACAAAAATATACTGAACACACCACTAAACAACAGCAGAATACACATTCTTTTCAAGTGCAGATGCCATAATCTCTTGGATAAACCCTATGTTAGGTTAGAAAGCAAGTTTCAATAAACTGAAAAAGATTGAAATCATACAAAGTAGGATAATACATCATGCGTGCAAGTGAAGTTTACATTGGAAGTACAAGGCCAGTTCAGAAACAGTTCACTATTTATTATTCACCCTTTAATCAGATTACAGGAAAAAACAAAACAAAACAACAAAAAACATGATCACCTCAATAATGCAGAAAAAGCATTAGCCAAAACTGAACATCTATTCAGGCCACAAAATTCTTAGCAAACTAGGAATAGAAAGGAATCTTCTCCACTTGGTAAAAACAACCTAAGAATATCATACTTAATAAGGAAAGGCTAAATATTTTCCCCTTAAGATCAGAAACAAAGAGAGGAGGTGTACTCTCACCACTCCTACTACATATCATACTGGAAGTCCTGGCCTATGCAATAAGGCAATAAAAGAAATATAAGTCATAGAGAAGCCCCCTCTCAATCTGAGGTGGAGTGGGCATCAATATCACAGAATCCTCAGGATTGGGGAATGGACAATGGACTAGCATAGACTTACAGTTGTTCTACTATAGATTTGTTGTGATCCTAGCAATGGGAGAACTTTTATCATAGATGTGGAGACAGTAGCCACTGGAGGTTCTGGGGAGAGGGAGAGGGAAAAATAAGTGTAATTTGGGGTCATTTTCGGGACTTGGGAATTATCCTGAATTACAGTGCAATGACAGATATAGGCCATTGTATATCTTGTAATAACTTGCAAAAATGTACAGGAGAGAGTGTAAACTACAATGTAAACTATAATCATCACTTAGTGGCAATGCTCGAAAATGTGTTCATCAATTGTGGCAAATGTACCACACTAATGCAGGATGTTGTTGATGTGGGAAAATAGGGGAGAGGTAAGGAGTGGGGCACATGGGAATCCTCTATATTTTTTGTATAACATTTATGTATTCTAAGTTTCTTTTAAAAAAAAAAAAAGTATATTTTAAGAAAAGGTCATAGAGAAAAGGAGGAGATTAATGGTTTCTATTTGCAGATGACAATTATTATGTAAAAAATACTATCTATAAAAAGCTACTAAAATTAATAAATGAGTTTAGCAAAGTGTCAAAATAAGGGATCAATACATAAAATTAATTGTATTTCTATATATTGACAATGAACAACTGGAAACTGAATATTCCAACCCAGGTGTCCATCAACAGATGAATGGATAAACAAACTGTGGTCTATTCACACAATGGAATATTATGCAGCTGTAAGAAGAAATGAAGTCATAAAGCATATGACAACATGGATGAACCTGGAGGATATTATGTTGAGCGAAGCAAGCTAGACACAAAAGGACAAATACTGTATAATGCATTACTATGAACCAAATATATTGTGTAATATATTGATTCAAAATAATTTATATGTATCCAGTACATTTGAGAAATGTATATATTTATTCATCTGTGTTTACTTTTTAGTTTTTGTTTATATTTTCAATTATTAAATGTACAAAATAAAGTGAAAAAAAAACAGTACTATTTATAATTACATCTTGAAAAAGAAAAACATGTATAAATCTAAAAAAATATGTATGGCATATGTAGGCTTAAAACTATAAAACACTAAGAAAGAAATTTTTAAAGATTTAAATAAATGGAGAGAGAAACCATGTTCATGGGTTGGAAGATTCAATATTTTTAAATGTCAACTGTCCCTAAATCAATTATACCACATAATCCCTAAAAAAAACTGCAGCAGAAATTTTTGTAGAAATTGGCAACCTGATTCTACAATTTTTATGAGAAAGCAAAGGAACTAGAGAAAACAATTTTGGAAAAACAAGAAGTTGGAGGACTCACCCTACCTGATTTCAAGTCTTACCATGAAGCTATAGTAATTAAGACATTATAGTATTGGTGAAAGGATAGACACACAAGTCCTTGGAAAAGAAAAACCCACACATACATGGTTAATTTAATGGATAAAAGAAAGAATTTTCAACAAATAGTACTGAAACAAATAGAAATCCAGATGCAAAATAACATCAAAATCCATCCATATATATTAAAAAAAAAAAAAAAAAAAAAAGGGTAACAGACCTAAATATAAAGGCTTTTAAATTACAAAACTTTTAGAATAAAAACTACAGAATACCTTTTTGACCATGAGTTGGGCAAAGATTTCTTATATGACACAAAAAATTCCATTCATAAAAGAAAATGTAGATAAACTGAACTTCATTAAAGCATAAAACTTTTGCTCTTCAAAAGACACAAGAAAGTAAAAAGATCAACAATAGCCTAGTAGAAGATATTGCAAAACACTAGAGTTTCAGGGATAACAGGACATCATGTCAGTAGCTACTCTCAAATGATCTCAGGTAAAATGTTCCATATACTAGTTTAGCAACATTTCCGTAAGTCTCATATTATTTCAAAAAATAAAAAAATCTAGCATGTTATTATGAACTAAATATATTATGTAAGCTCATGAAATTAATAATTAGAATATAAGTCACCAGAAAATAGAATGAGGGTAGAGAACGGAAAGCTGATGGTTAATCTGTGCAGAATTGGTTAAAAGGTTGTTTGTAAATCTTTGGAAATAAATGGAAATGGTGAGAGCACATCATGCTGTTTGTGACTAGAAGGCTATTATACGGGTATGACAGTGGTTGAACGGGAAAGTCTAAAAACATTTATATAACTAGAAGGAAAGCTACAAAATGTAACATGGGACTGTATAACATAGTGAAGCCTCATGTAAAATACAAATATGGGTGATATCACATATAAGACTGTTTTTACAAAATATAAATACAAATATGCTAGAGAGAGGGAAACAAAATAGCAGCTATGTACGGCAGGGAAAGCACAGAGATATTGAGAGGTGATGAGTTTTGTTTGTTTGCTTGGTTTTTGTTTTTCAGTATTATTATTATTACTGGAATAATGGAAATCTTCTAAAAATGACTGGAATGATGAATGCACAACTATGCAATTATACCAAATACCATTGATTTTATACTTTGGATGAATTTATGCTTTATTATTATGTATCAATAAAATTGATTTGTTAAAAAAATAAATAAAAACCATTAAAAACAAAACAAAAAAATTAGCATGTAAAAAGAAACCAGAATAAGATACCAGAGAAAACCAGTAGTTTATGATTTGTTCTGTTTTTTTTTTAAATTCTCTTGGAAAGAGGGCAGACCCATGATACAAAACGCAGAAATCATGAAGGAAAAAAACAGGTAACTTTCACTATGTAAAAAGCCAAAGCTTTTGTATGGTAAAAATATAAATATATAAATTAAATTTTTTTAAAAACCCAACAAATTGGAAAAAAGGGTTTGTAAATGACAGAGCTAATGTGCTTAACTGATTTCCCTTAAAAACCATAACCAAATAGGAAAAGGTATAAAATATATGAACAGCAGTTACAAAAAGAGAAATTCATATAGCCAATAAACTTATGAAAATATATTCAATCTTACTATAATAACAAAAAGCAAATCAAAACCAGAAAACATTTTTTCACTGAATAGACTGAATAAAATTTAATGTCTGCTAATACTCAAGAATAGCAAGAATAAAAGGAATAAAAAAGAATAGTAAGAATAAAGAGAAACAAATAATCATTCACTGTTGGTGGGTAATTTGGTAAAATTCATCAAAATTTAAAATTAACTTATTTTACTTTAGCATTACACTTCTAGGAATTTATCTCATGGATATACTCCCAAAAGTATATCCAAATACATGAACAAAGAAATTCTAAGCAGTATTTTTTATAACTGCAAACACCAATAACAATATAAATGTCCATAAAAGGAGACATGTTAGGCAAAATTCACAATTCAATAACATACACTATGAATACGAAACGGTAGGTCTCTATGTGCTGATATGGACAAATCTTAAGGTGTACAATAATATGATAATGGTGAAAAGAATAAAAATTCAGAGTAATAGTATAATGAACCCATATGTGTAAATTTTAAGATACGTAAGAGTTGGGAGCAGATGTGGCTCAAGCAGTTGGGTACCCGCCTCCCACATGGGAGGTCCCAGGTTCAGTTCCTGGTGCCTCCTAAAGAAGACAAGCAGATGTAATGAGCTGATGCAGTGAGCAGAAACAAGAAGCAGGGAGCAGATGTGGCTTAATTGGTTGGGCACCTGTCTCCCACATGTGAAGTCCCAGGTGCAGTTGCCAGTGCCTCCTAAAAAAGACACGCAGACAATGAGCAGACACAGCAAGCAGACAATGAGCAGAAACAACAGACAGACAAGCAAGCCATCTCACGAGGGGGGAAGATATATAAGAATGTGCATACATATATCTATATACACATGCACCTATATGTGTTCGTGTGTAATAGTACATGCCATAAGCATTTTCTGAAAAACTAGAGAAGCACTGGTAATAATATTACCACAGAGGAAAAGATACTGGCAGCTGAAGAAGGGAGGAGAGGTAGACATAACATTTTATACCTTTCTGTACCATTCACACTTTCTACCATGTCATTGATTTCTCTTTTAAAAAATAATTTTAAAATATCTTTTCAAAATTAATTGCAAATTGTTTTATCTAAAATTTCTCTGGAGATTTTGAATACCATTTGTGGAGTTTCTTTTTTAATTAATGTTTTTATTAATTTTGAAAACATCATCACCTGAAATGATTTAACAGGAGCAGGAATATCAGGGGCAGGTTCAGATTTTGGAATACTTTCAAATAATTCCACAATCCCTTGAAGTTTTTTATCTGAAACTCGTAATGAAACAAGAGGTAACTTTCCAAAAATCTTGAATCTGTTTAAAAAAGACAGAAATTATTAGAAAGCAACTTTCATTCTGATTAACTGCATTAATTAAAAAGAAGACTGCTCCCCCAACCAAATATAATCAAAAGTAATTTTAAGGACCAAAAATTATCCATACAATCCATAGGCCAAATTACCCCCAATCCCTACTCCAATATCCATTTTACCTTATTGACCAGTCTCATTAAACAAGCTAAACTAATTTTCTAATGCTATTACATGTATTTTCCCTCTACTCTTTGTCAAATACAGTTGACAATATTTATCAAGTCCAAGCATTTATGATGTGATAGGCAATAAGCAAAGAACTTTCTATGTATCATCATAAACAGTCCTCATGACTTGTGAGATAACCTATGTCTGTTCCCTTTATAGATAAGGAAACTCAGGCTTAGCAAGTTCAAAGAAATTGACCAAGAGATCACATTGCTATTACCATGATTACCATGATCATATTGCTATTACCATGATTCATAATTAGACCTGAGCAATTTAGTAATCTAATCTTTTCATTGCTTTGGCAGTCTCCTTTGCTTACAGATTCAAGATAAAGAATTAAAAAGAGGGAAGCGGATGTGGCTCAAGCAATTGGGTGCCCACCTATCACATGGGAGGTCCTGGGTTTGGTTCCCAGTGCCTCCTAAAGAAGACAAGCAAGATAGTGAGCTGACATGAAGGGCCGGCATGGCAAGCTAACACAACAAGATGATGCAGTAAGATGACAGAACAAAGAGACACAGCAAGGAAACACAATGAGACACACAACGAGAAGGGAGTGGAAGTGGCTCAAGTGACTGGGTGCCTCAAGTGACCTGGGTTCAGTTCCTGGTACCTCCTAAAAAGAAGACAAACAGAGAGCAGAGAGCAGACAGCAAGCGCAAAACAATGATGGGGGGCAGGGAAATAATAAATAAAATAAATCTTTAAAAAAAAAAAAAGAATTAAAAAGAGACAAACATCAAAGAGAAAGTTTTACTCACCATTATTACCCTGTATTTTTCCTAAAACTCGCTTTTTCAATTTATTCACATTGATATCTAAAGTTATCTTTCTAAAAATATAGCTGAATTCCTACAGAAAATTATAAACTTTCTTTTACCTCTAATAGCCTAAATATTTGGAAATAATCCCATACATATTAGTTTAAAATAGTTACACATTATGGGTCAGTATCACTAATTTATCTAATTAAATAAATTTGAATTTCCTTAAATATGTAACCTGAAGATGATGAGCACCAAAAGAACACTACCTGCCAAATAACACAGGACTTCCTTTAATTAAACTGTTTTAAACTTATTCAGCTCAAACTTCAAATGAAGATGCCTGATACTTACAAAGTTCCAGGATTTTGTATAATAATAATATTCACTTTATATTACTCACAACTTTACAAAATTTAAAACAAATAACAATTCAGATTTCATCTTCCTAAATCATTGAGGTTTCTGGCCTGTGATTATTTTACTTACACTTCTCTAGTCCTACTCTATACTCATTTAAGCATTGTTAGAGCACAATTTCAAAAGCCTTTCTAGGTGTTTTTTCAATTTTATTGGTCCTGTTTAGCTGCAATATACTGGACCAGGGGTCAGGAAACGACAGCCTATGGGCCAAATCTAGCCTATTGCCTATTTTTGTAAATAAACTTTTATAGGAACACAGGCATGCCCATTCATTTATGTGTTGTTTATGGCTGCTTTCATGCTACAATAGCAGAGCTGAGTAGTTATGACAGAAACTGTATGCCCTTCAAGCCTAAAATATTTACTATTTAGCTTTTTATAGAGAAAGTCTGCCTACCCTTATACTGAATTCATATCTTACAATCTCACATTCCATTATGTATATAAAGATTTTTTTAGTCAGCTATTATAATTTCTGTTAAAGTATACATATTCTCTGCATCCCAGGACTTACGTTTTCCCTAACAATATACTGACAGAGCAAGTCTAAAGCAAAATAAGTTACCCTTTTCTTCCTTTAGAGGAACACCACCTTTTTTTCTGATACCTTGTAACTTTTTAGATTCTAGCATACTTACCTACTAAAACAAGAAAGCATATACAATTACAAATGAGTGTGAAAAAAAATCAATTCACACTCATATGTATACAAAAGAAAACACATACATCTTTGTCTTTATCATCACAGACTGAAAAGCTTCACAAGAAATATTAGACAACAGTAAATGGGCAGGTAGACATTTGGGGAGAAACAACAGAATCTAAGCCTTGTCTCTAAAATCAAAATATACTTAGAGCTACATAAAAAAAAAAAAAAAAAAAAAAAAAGAAATGCATAGGATGACTTTCTTTCCTTCTTTCTCTTTAAACCAAATTCTTGGCATCCCTCTGCCTCAAGACTCTCAGATTCCACTTTGATTTTTTATGAGAAGGGAGTCTAGGAAAATGAGATTTAGAACTTTGGACACAGGGAGCTGATGTGGCTCACTGGTTGAGCGCTGGCTTCCCAGATACAAGTTCCTGGGTTCAATCCCTGGGCCCAGTAACCTCAAAAAAAAAAAAAAAAGAAAAGAAAAATAACTCTGGACTATGTTTGCCAGTGGATTAAGTCACCATAAATTAAAACATCAACAAAGAAGAGCAGGGGTCTCTCTTAAATCTCTCCTTTCCAGAGTCTTAGAGTCTGACAGCTATACAGATCTCAGGTTAGTACCCAAAATAAAGGAAAGCTTCACTTTAAGAATTAAGAGATTGATTAAAACTGAGACGATTAAGAACCATGTTAAAAATCTTAGGGGTTAGTAAAACTATATTTCATAAAGAAGTTTTAATATATACTTCAAAATAAGTATTTAGCAAACCACTGTTGCCAATGTTTGTTGATTAAATCAGTCAACATGAGTATATGGAATTACCTAAATTAATCTACCCAGATAATCTCATTTCATCTATTTCTGTTTTACATTTTAATATTTCTGAAATTGCAACTAATAATATTTAATGGCTGATTATAATCACTAGAGACTTGACTGAAGTCCAGTACTTAAGGTTTGTATTACTTCTGCCAGTCCCCTTGCAGTACTACTAATCCAACAGCACTTCAAAAATTCTTTGCTTGAGTTGTTTTGGGACTACACAGCAAATCAACACTAATTCCCTGTAGAATTTTTGTCCTTCCACACTTGCTGTTCCTTTCACCATTTATTTCTTTTTTACTCTTACACTGAGGGTACTATCCTTTGGTGACCCAGTTTTATGCAGATTCTCCTTAGTGAAACAAAAATTTAATGGTATACCTTATATTATCATCTTAAGAATCAATGAAATATGGCACGTATTTAACTACAAAATTGCTGAGAAAATCTACAATCATAGTGACAGACAATACATACTTGGGCATCCTTAAATCTGTGACAACCATGGCCTTAGAGAGCTCCACATTGAAATGCATAGGTACCAAAATATGCTGTGTAGAAACATTGAGTTTGCGTGCCTCTTTCCAATTATCACCTATTTACAGAAAATAGTTCATGTTTATTACATGTAAAATTTGAAACACACAAAAGACTTAAAATTACTATTAATACTTCACAGTCACAAACTGCATTATTTGGAAATCTTCCCATATCTAGCTAATCCTAAAGCCACATTCCCAGGTACATACAACCCACAGACAAATTCCTTTCTTTCATCATTTTCCTCCTGCTGCTTCAAAATACTTTACATATTTTAATAGGAAAATGCTTATTAGCAAAGGGAAAAAAAAAATCACTGACATTCACCACACCAATCTTATCCAAATAACATGGCTGTAAAGAAGTAATGACGAAGACAGGGGAAAGTAAAGTTCTTCAGAAATAATCAGGATACAAAACTATGTAAATCATGGAAAAAATGATTTCAAAAATACATACATAATTACCACACAGCCACATCACATACATTCATAGGCACAGATATTGGGCGAAAAAAACAAAACACTAATAAAAGGCTACAAACTGAAATAAACAGTGTTGAGCAGTATGATAAAGAATTGTCCCTAATTTTCTACAATAGGCATGCATTACCTTTATAATCAGAAAAAAAAAACAACTTTAAAATGTATAACAAGATTAATGGGATCTGACTAAGACAATGCATTTTCATATAAATTACTTCATTTGAACCTAATAATTCTAAGAGTGAAATAAAATCCTTAGTCAAGGGAAGATTAGACTCTTGGAGATAGGAGATAAAGAGACAGCTAGAGGATAATACTGGGATGTGTAACAATGATTTTAGAGATGGATGAGGACTGTGCTTAATAGTATAAATACAGAAATGCTCTTTTACTACAGGTTGTTAAGAATGTGGTGATACATGGGAAGATATAGCTGGTGTAATTTATGGACTATAGTTAACAGCATTGTAATATTTTTGTAGTAAAAGCAGAGTTGGTATGATATTAATTCTAATGGTAAAAAAAAGAATATGAGGTTTGGTTTTGTGAGATATGAATATGATTAATCATTTTTTTCTTTCTTTTTTTTTCCATTAATAAGGAGATTGTGACTTTGTCATTTAACTAATCTGTGTTCATCTGTTTATTTTCTGAACACTAGAGGAAAAACTGAGTTAGTAATGGAATTATAAGAGATAAAAGTATCTAAAAAAGGAATTTTTTTAGGAGTAATGTTTCTGTTCTTTTATTTTTGTGAATTTGAAATAAAGTTAACCAAAAAAAAATTATACTTGGAAGCATGTGTTTCATTATTTTTCAGAGTCTAAGACAAACAATTATATAAAGTAACCACAATATCAAAAGCCCTGCTCAATAAAAGAGTCAGTCCTTTAATAATAGTTAATGCTTATTTTTTTTAAAAATCCATTGAAACGTTTTAATAAACAATCTTCAGACAACAATAAAATACTTAGAAAAAATTTTTTCCAAAAGCATCTCAATATATTAAATATTAACTTAGGTATGATTCCATAGACTTTAAAAACTAACAACTAAATGCATCAAGCATACCAAAATACAGTAATTTAATTCTTGAAAAAGAATTTATGGACTTCCTCTAAAAACAATTTCCATGTGCCACCCACTACACTTCTGGGCTCCTTCATACCAACTGCAAAAGTTAAAAATAGAAACTAAGTTCATTATCCTAAAGCAAAGAGAGAAATAAAACCACAATATTCCAGTGACATAAAACTAATATTTCTAATAGCTAATAGTTTAGAGTCTTGCTGCTTCTGCTTTTATCAATTAGCTCAGATAATTAAAATTTGATCATATACTTATTAAGCAAGATCTCTAGGACAGCCTCCAATCAAACTCTGCTGAATTATCTGAATGTTCACTAATACTTATTCAAGCAGTATGGATCAGTAGAAAGTGGGCTGAACTAGACGAGGTGGACTTTGCAACTAATAAATTTAATAACCTTTGTAAACTGAGTTTCTGACTGTGTTGATTTCATCTAAAAACACTAGATCTGGAACAGAGACCTCTGTCTGGTTCACCATAGTGAACAGAATAAAAGTGTGCCTAGAATAGTGATACTCTTTAGTCTTTGTGAGGCTGTCTATGGCCTGGGGTTAAGGAACTTGAGCAGCTTCTTCTGGTTATCCCAACACGTCATAAAAATATCATTTTCAATATGTTCCAGTGTTTTCTAACCTTAGCCAAAGTTTGGAAAACTTTGGTCAAGATCAGAATTTCTTAACTGTATTAACATTTTGGGCTGGATAAGTCTTGGTTCTAGAGAGCTGTCCTGTACACTGTACAGGGATGTTTAGCAGCATGGCTTGTCTCCAACCACTAGATGCCAGTTGTAACCCCCCCTCCACCGTGACAACCAAAAATGTCTCTCCTGGTTGAGAACAACTGGTCTAGGTAATATCTACTATCACTTCTAATTCGAAAATATAAAAGTTCTATCATATTTAAGATGTACATCTTCACAGACACTATCTAAAAATCTAACTCATCATTTCAGCAAAATCAATCAATAAATAATATATTTCATACTTACCAACTCTGCTGTAAAGTAGTTGTATGCTCGTAAGCTGAATATCAAAGGAATCATAAGCTCTATGCATTATCTCTTCAAGATGGGCCTCACCTGGTTTCACATCTGGTAATTCTGAACGACTTTTACTTATCACCTTTAAAGTTAATTTTAATAGTTTAAACTATCTAAAATACTTCAAAGTTTAAGTATAAAGTTTTTATCTTTAAGAGCTACAATATAAAAATTTAATAGGAGAGGATAAACTCACAAGCTGACATATATCGTAAGGCTATTAGAAATGCCTTTATCCAGGGCAGATCTAGATCTTTATCCATTTATAAGAAGACCAGGTATAAAGTGAAATTTTACATATTAAATTCTATTTCCATTTACTTATATTAAAAGAGGGGAACCAAGTTTGGTTGTGGGGAATACTATATCTACAAATTCTTTAAAAAAAGCAAGCTAAAGAAACAAATTTAGCTTATAACACGTTTCTATGGCACAATGAAGGATCTGTAAGATAAGCTTTATAATAAGAAGCAGAAGAGACCAAGATTAGATATTAGGTTAGCTGCATTTTAATTCTAACTTTACCATTTATGGAACACCAGGCAAGTCATATTTGTATCCCTCTTTCTTGGCATACTATGTATACAACTTTTGTCATTTAAACATCCTGGAAATTCCACTGCAGTATATAAAGATGCTATTTATCCCTTTATACATTTAAAAAAAATTTTTTTCCTCTATTTTATATAGCTCATGTGAAGTCGACAAAGAACGATTATCCCTGTTTGAAAGATACTGAGTCATATACAAGAAGTTAAGCAAATTGCCCAAGGTCACATAACTAGACAGATACCCTTACTCCTGATCTTATGCTCATTCCATTATACCACACAGCTCTTGAAACAATTCAATAACCAACCTCAAATATGAATAATTAGTTGCATACATTTTATTATATATGTATATACAGAGGTGTCTATGTAATTACAAAATGAAGAGCAAAAAAGAGAATAAGGGAGAGTGTCATTATTAAGGAAAGGCACATATTTATTAAGTAGCCATCCCTCTTGGGTTTTTAAATTGTTGCTGCTATTCCTCCACACTTAATGATCTAGGGCTGTGCTGTCCAAAAGAACTTTCTACAATGAAAGAAATGATCCGTATCTGTGCTGTCCTATACAGTAGCCACTAGTCACCTGACAATAAGCACACGAGTGTGGCCACTGTGTCTAAGGAAATGAATTTTTAGTTTTTTTTTTTTCAGGCAGGAAGTTTATTGGGAAGCTCTCCCAATGGAGGGGATCTGAAGAATAGACTTTAGTACCCCACTTTATATAGTACACCAATAGGCAGGGAAATCAAGTACAGCCTGAGGCCAAGTGGCGGGGGGGGGGGGTGGGCGCCGCGCGAGATAGATCTTGGAATTTGGGAGGGGTTGGTGGCCTTTGGGCCTGGAGGGGGTGGATGGCCCTTATCTGCTCCACTTTGTTTATTCTTGGGAGGGAAAAGGCTGCTATCGCTTGCTCAATTGGTCAGGTGGGTTATAGATGGAGGCTGCCTTTCCTCAACTTATTTCATTTTAATTAACTTAAATTTAAATAACCATATGGAGTTAGTGGCTATCATAAAGAGATCTAGAAAACAGAAAAACCTTTATTCTTTACTCAAAATTGGGGAAGAAAAAAAGAACATAATTTGAAGTAAAGGCAAATCACTTTGTTAAATGTGAGAAAAATCATCTCTCAAGTTACGATTATTTAAAAAGAAAAATATTAAAAGCACCAATATCTTAAGAATTATATATATGAAAAATTCCAAAGAGGAAGATATCTTTGATTACTCCCAGAACTCCTTCCCACTCTACATATTTTTAATCAATCAAGCAATAGATTAAAATAGAAAAGCAAATAAACTCCTCAGGCACAACTCTGAAAATGCATATATATAATTCTTATGCTGATACCTGATCTGCAGAGTTCAATGGTCATTTTGCCTTTAGAAATGAAGGAAAACTATTAAATGAAATTTCATTTTATTCACAAGAAGGTAAAATTCTCAAATTCTAATATCTACCATAAATCTAAAAATTAAACACACTAGAATACACCACCTAAAGAACAAAATACATTTATAACAAGAGTACACCTTGAAATGCCATGCTATAAAACAAATATTCTAAGTACATACCTTTAGATGACCAAGATCCAAAAGAAGCAGATTTGATGTAGGACTAAAAATTCCATCTTGTGGGACAATAATATATGAAGCCTTCAAATTAATTCTGAGATCAAGAACTTTCTGTGTTTCAATAATATACAGTAGACCTGTAGAAAATTTAAATCTTTACAATGAACAGTTTTCACAAATTACCCAGAATGAGGGAAAAAGAAGTAAACAAATAGCGCTATATAAGAGATATGAGGCTCTTTCCAAATTGGTAAATCTTAACTTGTTAGATAAATATCCAAAGTATATTAAATTTTAAAAATTAATTATAACAGTATTATCCATTATTGTATAATTTAGCATTTTTATTATTAATAATAAATGATAGTATATGTTTAGAGAAGAAAACAGAATTGGAAGAATATATGTCAAATTGTTAAAGGTTGTTACCTCTAGAAGAAAAATATTTCTGTAACATTTGAACTTTATGTGGTAGATATTTACAATATTGGTAATTTTTTACAGGTGAAAAAATAAAAGCTTAGGAAATCAAACCTTAGAAAATAAATTCTAAATCTGAATAACTATGGTAGGTTTCCACTATATTTAACTATAATGAATAGTAGCCTCTAAAAATCAAAGGAGGAATGAATTAGAGAAGATACCTGTCTGTAGGCTTAAGGCTTCTGTTACTAATAAACAGAATTTGAACAATAAATGGAATCTGGGCTTTTAACAAATCAAGGCTCCTAAAGTTAACCTGCTCATGTGCACTGAAATTTGAAACCTATGCAGATGTAGAAAATAATGGGGGAAAATGAGTAAAAACCAGAGAAGAAAGACGTGTATACTTTGAGGAATATAGAGCATACCTCCCTGTGGAAAAGGGAAAATGAATAATGTATTAAAGATGTGTATTATAAAACTGAGGTAAGACAGCCTAACAAAAGGATGCCTCAACTAATCTGACATTTACCAAAGGTCTTACCAAAACATGAGATGAATTCTTGATTTACTTGGAAAAAATATTTTCTCTTGAGAGAGAGAAGAAACAAAGGAGAATAGTAAATCTCATTTTTACCAACAAGGATAAAGTGAATATAATGGAAACAGCAGGATAAAAGTAACAATTTCACGTCAGATTTTGTGACAGCCAAAATGGAACAAATTCTGAGTTCAAATAGAGATATACCTCACACTTACCAAAAATCGGTTCTAAAACTAAAGCTTTGCCAATATAACTGGAAATCACTCCAATGAGAATTTGAGCTAAGAATTAAAACAAAAGTAGTTGAAGAATGGCCTCTCTAATGATCTCATATTTTAAAGAGAAATGCACAAAAGGAAGGGCACATTACCAAAGACAAATATAAAACCAGTACTGAACTGTAAGAATGTCAGTACAATTAAATGCTTGGAATGTACTGGAGGAAAAGTTTACTGCTTTAAAAGGGGGGCTTTTAATTACAGTTAGAGCAGAACTTCATTATTAAGGAAGCAAAGACAAAACTGCTTTCTTTTGGGTATGTGATATGACAACCTGAAATGATAAATGTAATCTTCTTTGAAAGAGTAGATGGACACAAAACAGAGGTCCAAAAACCCTAAACAAAATTTTGCAATTAACTTAAATGTGAATACTAGGTATCAACCTCTTAAGTGGAAGAAATGATTATTGTTATATATGTCTTTAAAGATAAAAGTATTAAATTAAATTCCATTAAACTATATTCAGTCTAGAAATACAGTAAATTTAAACTTTATTAAAATGACTTTAACATAAATAAAAGTTTGGCATAAGGCATAATATTTAATTCACCAAAACTAATACTGGCATTTACCTGTTGCTGTCTTATCACGAAATTCTTCAAGTTTTGTCAGAGTCGCTGAAGTCAGTTGTGCTAAATGTACCTCTTTTGGAGGTCTGAAGAACTCTACTATATTATTGACTGTCCTCTGTTAAAATAAGCATCACTAACATGAGATATAAACTCAGAGCAAACTGAAATTTTAAAACTTGGTAATTTAAAAATGCTTACTGCATTATATATCATTTCTAAAGGTTCGGCTTCTAGGATACACCTTTGATCAACAGTTTCATCTAATGGATTTATTTCAAATGTAATCTGGAAGAGGGATGTAGTACCATCCAATGAAGACAGAAGGCGAGGTTTTGTTGAATTATCTGATGAGCCAGTAACATGAAATGAGTCTATTTTGGTTTCAAATCTGCATAAAAAAAGATAGCAAAAAAATTAGCAAACAAAATTTTAAAGCATTTTTCAAATTGAAAATGATAAAATAAAAATGAATGAAAACAATTTCACTTTGCATTTCCTGGTACTCCATTCCATTAACATCTAAAAAAATATACAACTATTCCATCTGAAGTGATATAGATTAACGCACAAAGACCCTACTCACAGGTTTATTTCTATGTAAGAAAAAAGCAATAAAAAGCCAATGTAAATTATGCTTCCTGATAAAAATCTAACGTTAATCAAATGGTGAAAATTATAGTCTCTGAAAATTGACCTAAGGTCATGCAGAAAGACATTTATTCAATAAAATGTATTAAATCTTGATAAGAAAAGGGACAGTCTGTGGCATTTGAACTACAACCTTCTCCCATCCTGACCCCCAACACTGTGTAATGAAAGGTCTATACCAGGTGGAAGCAGCCATGAATGTGGAAGCTCCTTCATCCCTCAGCTCCAAGTCTAGGGCTACAGTTTCGCCCCACATTTCTCATCCCCCCCCCCCATTCCAGCTGCATATTACAGAAACTCAATTCCAGGCAGGTGCAGCCAAGAAGACAGGGGTTCACTTTTCCCACCCTACTATCACTTGAAGAGTAAGGGAACAGTTACAGGCTGTTAATACAGGGTACACAGCAAACGAAGGACTGCCCCTCCCCCAATTTGCTCATAAGAAGGAAGAACCATGACAAAACAGGCAATCACCACCACCGCCACAACACCAGTGCCTGCTTGTATAACAGGGGTGTTACTCTGGAAGAAGTGGGCTACTGTCCTTGCCTGCAGATCCCATGCAGTGGGACTAAGGTTCTGCCAAAAATAAAAGCAGGCTCAAAAGACTCAGTTATACCACAGGGGACTGACATGGAGAAGGTTATGTCTAAAGGTGTTGTTGCAAACATGGAGATCTTGGTAGCATGGAACTGGGAGGGAGTTGGTGGCTCCATGAAACTAGTAACCAGTGAAATGTCAGACCAACCACAAGTTAAACAGAGAGAACTATGGAAAACGACAGCCAAGTAGGGCTCCTTGGAATCACACTCGTCTCACAGGGAAGAAAGGCTATGTAAACATTCTAGGCTGTACCCACTGAGGAGCAATTAGAGTGGGACTAGGGGCAGACTTAAAAGTCATTCCTAAAAAGCCACACACAAGTCCATCAACAAAAGGCAGAAACCGTGCTGACTCAAGGTTCTTAAAAACAACCTCTCATGAATTACTAAAAAATAAATTACTCTAACCCAGGGACAACTCCTAGGAAAATAGGATTTAAATAAATTCATACTCATTCCTACCAGTGGTCCAGAAGATTGTGAACACGCCCAGAGCTACACCTTTCAGAAAAAACAGGAGAGGGAACTTCTGGGCTCCTATTCCCTGACTGAATATAGGGCAAAATCATAAACTCTCTGAACAGTGAAATCAGTCTCCAAACCATATACAGATCCAATGGAAGGTATGAAAATCCTGACAGCTCAGAGGGGCTTTGACCAATAAGTGACTTATGCTAACACAGTGGCACCCTCCAGGAAGGCAGGGTAAAAAAAGATAAAAACCATGAAAAATTTAAGCAGGGACATCAGAGGATGTAACACATTAGGGAAATACACTTCAAAGAATTAGTCCAGTCAGTCACTAATATAAACAACCAACCAAAACAAACAACAAGCCCTAGGATGGGTGAGTAGGAATTAGCCAGAACTGCTACACTATGTAATCTAAAATATCCTGTTCTGAACACAATATTAGAAGACATACAAAGAAACAGAAAGTGTGACTCATACACAGGGAAAAAAGCAGACAAAGGAGACTGACAATTAGGCCCAATGCTGGACTGAACAGATAAAGACTTCAAAGCATTTATTATAAATACCATCAAAGTATGAAAAGAATCTATGTTTAAAGGTTTAAATAAAAGCATAATAACAATGACTTATCAAACAGATAATATCAATAAAGAGATAGTAATATTTTTTAAAATGTAAATTCCAGAGTTGAAAAGTACAAAAAATGAGGTGTAAAATGCTCTAGAAAGGCTCAACAGTAAATCTGACCTGGCAAATGAAAGAACCAACAAACTCAAAGATAGAGCAACAGAGATTATGCAATCTGAAGAAGAGAATAAAAAAATAATGAAGATTAATAAACAGAGCTCAGAGAAATGTGGGACACCATTAAGTGTACCAACATGGACATAAAGGAAAAATCAAGAGGAGAGAGAAAAGGGACAGGAAAAATATTTTGGAGTCCATAATATATAGAAAGGTAATATATTAAATAATTTAAAAAAACAAAGAAGGGTGGGAACTCGGTTATACTGGAGTAAGGAAATGACAGCAGATTGAATTCAAATCTACAGGAAGAAATGAAAAGTACCAAAATTGGTAAGTAAGAAGGTTAATATTAAAGAAACAAATGAACAACATATTTTTGCTCTCCTTTCTTAGCTTATTTAAAAAGCATAAGATTATGTAAGGTAACAACTGTAACAATCTATTTGGTGGGCTATAACAATTTAAAACATATAACAATAACAGCACAAAAAAGGAGAGAGGGAATGAAACCACATATGAGTAAAGCTTCTATATCTTACATAAGTTAAATAAGAACAAATCAAAAATAGACTTTAAAATGTTAAGATATATCGTAAGCCTTAAAGTAACCTCTGAGAAAATATTTCAAAAAAATTTTGTTGTAGATAACCAAAAGAATTGAAAGTAGGGACTCAAACAGATACTAGCACAGTGACATTCACAGCAATATTATTCACAATTGCCAAATGAGAGATGGAACCCAAGAGTCCATCAACCGATGAATGGATAAACAAACTGTGATATACATATACAATGGAATAGTATTCAGTCATAAAAAGAGCCAACTTCTGGAACTTCTAATATGTGCTAAAACATGGATGAACCTGGAAGACATGATCATGTTGAATGAAATAAGCCAGATATAAAAGGAAAAATATTGTCTGATCTTGTTTATATAAATTAATTAAAATATGCAAATCAGAACCTAGAATACAGGTTACCAGGGGACAGGGTGGGGGAAGAGAATGGGGAGTTAAGTCTTAATTGGTACAGAATTTCTATTTGGGGTGATGAAAACGTTTTGGTAATGGACAGTGGTGATGGTAGCACAAGATTGTGAATGTAATTAATACCACAAATTGTATACCTGGAAGTCATTAAAATGGAAATTTTAGGTTGTATATGTATTATTAGAATTAAAACTTAAAAAAAAAAAAAGGTCTGTATAACATAGTGATCCCTAATATAAACAAAGGACAACAGTTAATAGTACAAAAGTGAATATTACAATTATAATATTTGTTCCTTAATTGTAACAAAGGTACCACACTAATACCAAGTGCTAAAATGGGAAGAAGAGTGTATATGGGAGCTCTATTTGTCTGCATGATTTTTCTGTAAACCTAAAACTTCTCTAATTAAATATATATATATATATATATTTTTTTTTTTTTTTTCAAAAAGCTGGTTCTTTGAACATATCAGTAAAATTGATAAACTACTAGCCAGGCTAAAAAGAAAAAAGGAGAGAAGATAATTTACTAATTTCAGAAATGGAAGTGGGGACATCACTACTGATCCATGGAACATTAAAAGATAAAGAGGGGTCGGATGTGGCTCAACTGGTTGGGCGTCCGTCTCCCACATGGAGGGACCCGGGTTCGATCCCTGGGACCTCCCGGTAAAAAAAAATAAAAAATAAAAAAAATAAAAGATAAAGAAAATAATATTATGAACTATTTACCCACAAATCTGACAACACAGATGAGATAAAGAATACCTTAAAAGGCACAATCTAAGAAAATTTACCTAGAAGAAACAGAAAATTTTAATGAGCCTCTATTATTAAAGAAATAGACTCAATAATTTAATAATCTTCCAAAACAGAAAAAATCAAGCCAAAATGGTTTCAGTGATGAATCCTAGAGCTAACATCAAACTTAATGGTGAGAAACTAGATACATCCCCCTAAGATAGTGTGAAGGTTTGGACCTGTATGCACCACAGAAAAATGTTCTTAAAACTAATCCATTCCTGTAGGTGTGAACCCATTGTAAAAATAGCACCTTTTGACAAGGATAACTTCAGTAAATCTGTAGCCCACCTCAATTAGGACAAGCCTTAATCCTACTGCTGGAGTCCTTTATAAGTGAAATGAAATTCAGACAGAGGAGAAAAAAGCCACAGGAAGCAAGAAACTGAAATTCAACAGAACCTGGAAGAGAAAGGTGAGGTCAGTAGAGGCTGCCATGTATACTACCATGTGACAAAGGACCCAAGGATCAAGTATTGCTGGGTGCCAACCGCAGAATGCCAGTCTTCGTGAAGAAAGCATCACCTTGATGTTGCCTTGATTTGGACTTTTTCCCAGCCTCAAAACAGTGAGCTAATAAATCCCCACTGTTCAAGCTAACCTGTTGCATGGTATCTGCTGGAGTATCTAAGGAAACTAAAACAGGGAACAAGGAATGGATGCCCCTTCTTGCCACTCATATTCAAAACATACTAGAAAATCCTGGCTAATACAATTAAACAAGAAAAGGAAATAAAAAGTACGCAGATTAAGAAGGAAGAAATAAAACTATCTTTGTTTGCAGAAAATGATAGTCTATGTGAAAATACAAAAAAGTCAACACACTGAAACTAATAAGCAATTAAAGCAAGGTTACAGGATATGAGGTGAACATACAAAAGTCAATTGCTTGTAAGCAAATACACATATATGCACATATATTTATATACCATTATGCAAATGTTTGTATGTATTGTGAGAATTTTGATTTTTACCCATAATAAAAAAAAAAAAGAAAAAAAATAAATAAATAAATCTGTCACGAGAAAAAAAAAAAAAAAAAAAAGTCAATTGCTTTCCTACATTCCAACAATGAACAGCTGGAATTGGAAATTTGAAACAATGAACCATGTACATTAGCACTAAAAATATGAAATACTTAGGTATAAATCTAACAAAATATATTCAAGATCTAAATGAGGAAAGCTACAAACCTCTGATTTTAAAAAATCAAATAATCTACATTTATAGAGAGATAGTCAACATTCACGGACAGGAAGATTCAAAATCGTGAAGATGTCAGTTCTTCCCAACATGATCTATACATTTAACATAATCCCTGTCAAAATTTCAGCAAGTTATTCTGAATATTGACAAAGTGATTCTAAAGTTTATATTGAAAGGTGAAAGACCCAGAGTAGTTTACATAATACTGAAAAAGAAAAAAGTTGGGAGGGCTGACACTCCTCAACTTCAAGCCTTACTATAAAACTACAGAAATGAAGACACTGTAGTTTTAACAAAATAGACAAAAAGCATCTAGCTCTACAACAAAGAGAGTAAACCCTAACATAAACTATGGGCCTTAAGTTAAAAATGATATATCAACATTGTAACAAATGCAATACAGTAAGAACAGGGAAACTGAGCAGACTGGTAGGTGAGAGGTGGTAGAGAAGCATATGGGAACTCACCGTATTTGCCATGCAATTTTTCTGTAAACTTAAAACTGTTATTAAAAAAAAAAAAAACTCTTATTAAAAAAATTGTATTTCAAAGCACTTGCAATGAACAATCCAAAAATGAAATTAAGAAAACAGTTCCATTTTTAATAACATCAAGAACAATTAAATTCTTAAAGAGTAAATATAACAGGAAGTGGAAGTGGCTTAAATGATTGGGCTCTCATCTACCATATAGGAAGCCCAGGGTTCAATTCCCGGGGCCTTCTGGTGAAGGCAAGCTGGTCCGCGCAGCAGGATGGCCCACGTGGAGAGCTGACCCACGCACAGTGTTGGCCTGCATGGAATGCTGGCCCGCGCAGGAGTGCTGGCCCTCGCAGGAATGTTGGCCCGCATGGAGAGCTGGTGCAGCAAGATGACACAACAAGGAGAGACAATAAGAGAAGCAGCAGACCAGGGAGCTGAGGTGGCGCAAGAGATTGAGAACCTCTCCCCCACTCCAGAAGGTCCCAGGAACAGTTCCCAGTGCTGCCGAAAGAGAAGACAAGCAGACATAGAAGAACACACAGCAAATGGACACAGAGAGCAGACAGGAAGTGCAAAAAACAACCAGGGAGGGGGGGATATAAATTGAAAAATAAATCTTTAAAAAAAAAAGAGTAAATGTAACCAAATAAGTGTAAAACTTATACTCTGAAAACTACTAAATATGGCTGAAATATTAATGAAAACCTAAATAAATGGAAAGATAGCCAATGTTCATGGATTGGAAGACTTAATGTTAAATTAGCAATATCCCTAAAATTAATCTAAAGATTCAATGAAACAATCCATATCAAAATCCCTGTTGGCATTTTTTTTTTTTTTTCTTACAGAAATGGACAAATTAATGCCAAAATTTATATGGAAGATCAAGGTACTCAAAATAGCCAACACAATCTTGAAAAAGAACAAAGTTGGACTCACAGTTCCCAAATTCAAAAGCTACTACAAAATTACAGTTATCAAGACTGTGTAGTACTGGCAGGACAGATAAAGCCAATGGAACAGAATTGGGAATCCAACAATAAAATCCATACATCTATGGTCAACTGATTTTCAACAAAGGTGTCAAGATCATTCAGTGGAGAAAATAATAGGCTTTTCGACAAATGGTGCTGGGGAAACTGGGTATCATATGTAAAAGAATGAAGTTGGACCACTACCTCATACCACACACAAAAATTAACTCAAAATGGATAATAAATCTAAATGTATTGATGAAGAAAGTGCTGCAGCCCGAACCCCCTCAGCAGAAACCCACAGCTTTAGAAAGATAAGCAACCCTCATCCCTTTCTCCCAGGAATCCACATCTTTAAGAAGATAAGCACTCCTCACCTGCCCCTTTCAACTGAAATTTACAATTTTAAATAGATAATGACTCCTTTCCTCCCTAAAAGCCCTCTGCTTTAGGAAGATAAGCTAAACTAGCATCTTCTGCTTTTGTAACCCCCGTCTGCCACTTACTTAGGAATTTGCCCACTTGCTTAGGAATTTGCCCACGTAAAGTTCCTATATAAACTCATGAAAGCCAAGACTCAGGGCTCAGATTTTTTGGAGACTTGATGCTCCCCTGGGCCCACATGTAATAAAACTTTGTTCCTCCATCTCTCTGAGTGCACATTTGGGTTTCTCATCGTCTAAGATTCATCTGCCACAACATTTGGTTCCCTGACCTGGAAACCCAACCAAGTAGGCCCATTGTGCCTCCGGCTTGGGGCTGATGGGCACGGCCAACGGCAATCTCTTAACAAACAAGGTAGGCGCCATCCATCCTCTTAAAGGGACCTCCTTCTGAGGCAGTCCCTGCGGGCCATGCCCCCACCCCCTGGCCTGACTCAGTGGGGAGGCGGACTGAACAGTGCCAGAAGACTCCGGAAGGGTAAGGCCCCGGGTGCCAAGTCCTCGTCAGGCTCATCTCCAGATGGAAGGGGAGACTGATCACCTCCCAGTCTCGAATATCGAGACCACCGAATAGGGCAGACCCTGGGAAGGGACTGCATAATCTCTGAGCAATTGCGTGGGTGAATGAGGATGACAGAGGCCTGCCTCTGTTATTCCAGTCTGTGACTCCACGGCCTGTGCTATGGAGCCTGAGTGGGCCCTAACCTGTTTTCTGAGGCTACATCATACGGCATAACGGCCCACCTGAACTCTGCCTGGGTAGCTAAGATAACGAGCCGAAGTTCTCATGAGAGACGCGGACAGGCGGGCATCTGAGTAGCCTCAGAAGAGGCAAACCCTTCCTTGAGCCACCAACACAGGGTATAGGTTCATCACAGTTAAAACCCACTGTCTTAGACTGCATGCTTAAGAGTTTTAAAAGGGCTTTTCTGGAGATTATGGCGTCTGGATGAACCCCGGCACCCTCCGAACCCTGTGTGAATTAGAGTGGTCCACTTTAACATTGACTGGCCATCAGAAGGGATCCTAGATGTAGCCCAGGTCCACGCAGTGTGGCTGGTTGTCACAGGAACTCCAGGCCATCCCGATCAGTTTCCCTACATCAACTCTTGGTTAGAAATAGCCCAGACTCTGCCCCCTTGGGTTCAACTCTGCGTTGGGAAAAAAGGACAGAGCAGGGTCTTAGTTGCGCAAGGAATGGGGCCCTGGAAACCGGCCATTCATCAAAGATCCCCGGAAGAAGACCCACCACTCCTACCAAATGCTCCAGCAGCTCTAGCCTCCCCTACTCCTAGCACAGTAGTGCAGGCAGATCTCCCAGAAACACCCCCAGCTTCAGTCTCTCCAGAACCATCGACCGCCTCTGAAGTAAGCCCTGGAACCCAATAGCAAGGAGGCTCCGGTCAGCACAACCCACGTTACAGATGCCCCTCCGTGAGATACAGGGTCCAGCCCAGATTGGCGAGGATGGGACCATCCGACCCGGGAAGCCTATTTTGTACTACCAGCCCTTCACAACTACAGACCTCTTAAACTGGAAGCACCACACCCCTTCCTACTCAGAAAAGCCCCAGGCCCTTATTAATCTCATGGAATCCATTTTCCAAATCCATTGTCCCACTTGGGATGACTGCCACCAACTCCTCCTGACTTTGTTTAATATGGAGGAGAGACGATGGATTCTGACAAAAGCCCAAAAGTGGCTGCAGGAGCAGGCCCCTACTGTGTCTTAAACTTGGAGGATTGGGCATGAGAGGCGGCACCAGAGGTCCAACCGAACTGGGACTTCAACACTGATCAGGGACGGGCTGCACTCCAGCAATATCGGGAAGCGCTCTTTCGAGGGGTCCGAGAAGGGGCAAAACGACCCACAAATATGACAAAGACAACTTTAGTCACTCAAAAGCCCAAAAAATCTCTGGGCTTTTGCAAGGCCTTCAGAATATACACCCCTTTTGACCCAGAGGCTCTGGAGAACCAGAGAATGGAGAATGCTGCCTTTGTTGCACAGGCAGCATCAGACATTGAGAAAGTTCCAGAAATTAGGACGGTTCGTGGGCATGAACATCTCTCAACTCCTTGAGGTCACCAATAAACTGTTCATCAACGGGGACGAAATCGCCAAACAGGAGGCAAAAAGTGAATGAAACATCAAGCTTCCCAGCTGGCAGCAGCCTTGGGAAATCCTGACCCCACCAAACAAGGAGAGCCACCTTGAAAAGGGGAGACAAGCACCAAGAGGGTGCCCCTGGCCAGAGACCAATGCGCCTACTGCAAAGAAAGTGGACACTGGAAAAATGAGTGCCCCCAAAAGAAACGGGCACATGAAGGGAACTTCCCCAAAGGGAAAAATACTGACCTGAGCCCCAGAACCACCAGATCAGGCTGGCAGGACTCGATTCCAAATAGGTGCGACCAGCTCACTGGAACTTGGCCCCCATGAGCCCACAGTCAAAATACAAGTTTTTGACTGTGGGCCAACCAATGACTTTCATGGTAGACACTGGCACTAAATATTCTGTGGTCACAACCCCCATCACCCCCTTTAGTGGAAAAACCGCTAACATCATAGGAGCAACAGGAAACCAGTCAGGCCAATGGCCTTTTTGCCAGTCCAGAACTTGTCAGCTTGGTGGCCACGAAGTGATTCGTGAATTTCTGCACCTGTCTGAATGTCCGGTTCCCCTATTTGGTAGGGACTAAATTGGGAGCCCAGATTACCTTCAAACCTGAGGTAAGCTTAAGCCTCAGGACCGGCCTCACTCTCCTCGTCACCACACCCAGAAGCAAGGAATGGAGACTTCATACAGAAGAAAATTCAGTCAGAATCCGGAAAAACTGTTGGAACTTTTTCCCCAGGTTTGGGCAGAAAGAAACCTGCCGGGAATGGCACGGAACCATGCACCCATCATCATCGACCTGAAGCCTGGAACGGTCCCAGTCCAGCAGAGGCAGTATCCGATTCCCCGTGAAGCGCAATTGGGCATGGTCGAACACATAAATTGCCTGAGAAAAGAGGGAATCCTGATCGAGTGCCAGTCACCCTGGAACACCCCCTTACTACCAGTAAAGAAGCCAGATGGGACAGGATATTGACCAGTCCGGGATCTACTAGGCATCAATAACAGTTCCCAACCTGTACACTTTGCTAGGACAGCTGACGCCTGAAGCCACCTGGTTCACTTGCTTGGACCTGAGAGACGTCTTCTTCTGCCTCCGGCTGGCACCACCGAGCTAGCCTCTGTTTGCCTTCAAGTGGGAAGATCCCAGAACCTTGCAAAAGACTCAGCTAACCTGGACTCGGCTCCCGCAAGACTTCAAAAACTCCCCTACCCTTTTTGGGGAAGCCTTGGCAGCAGATCTGGCCACCTACCCCCAGGACTGCAGGTGTGCCCTTTTACAATACATGGATGACCTCCTACTTGCCAGTGAGACGGAAGAGGACGGCTGGAGAGGGACCCAGACTCTCCTACAACTTCTAACACAGACTGGGTACAAAGTGTCTTGGAGAAAAGCCCAGATCTGTAAACAGCAGGTCAAGCACCTGGGATTCAGCATCACACAAGGTCACCGGATGCTCGGACCAGAACGAAAGAAAGTAATCTGGCACCATCCCTAACCCCACCACAAAAAGAAAACTTTGTGAGTTCCTTGGGGCTGCAGGGTTCTGTTCCATCTGGATTCCTGGGTTTTCAGCCATGGCCAAACCCCTTTAGGAAGTTCTGATGGATCCAGAAAAAGAATCCCTTGCCAGGGGAAAAGCTCAACAGGGGGCCTTTCAAAACATCAAAAGACAACTCGGCAGAGCGCCTGCCTTGGGGCTCCCAGATGTAACTCGAAACTTTAACCTGTTCATGCATGAAAAGAATCAAGTAGCACTGGGGGTCCTCACACAAACAGTCCGCCCCTGGCAGAGGCCCATCGCTTTACCTCTCCAAGCAGCTGGACCCGGTGGCCGCCCTGCCTGAAAGCCCTGGAGGCAACCATAACCCTCTTCAAAGAAGCAGACAAATTAACCCTCGGACAGGCAATTCAAGTTATGGTGCCACACACAGTCACTGCCTTAATGAACTCACATGGGCATCGAGGGATATCGAATCCCTGGCTCACACATTACCAAGGTTTACTCTGTGAAAACCCTGGAGTGACAACAGAAACAGTGCGCAGTCTGTGCCACCTACTTGCTGGACGAGGAAGGGGTTCCTGAGCATTATTGTGTTGAAGTGACCAAGGAAGTTTACGCCAGTCGCCCAGACCTTCAAGACAAACCACTCCCTTCCCCTGATCAAACACAATTTACAGAGATGGGAGCAATCTCATTAAAAATGGGGAAAAGCTTGCTGGATATGCAGTCACCACTGCCGAACAGGTGGTAGAAGCAGCATCTCTACCCTGAGGATGGTCTGCACAATGGGCAGAACTCTGGGCACAGGTCCGAGCACTGCAGTTAGCCGCCGGGGAGGCAGTAAACATTTACACTGACTCTAAATACGCATTTGCTACCATTCATATCCATGGAGCAATTTATAAAGAAAGAGGTCTCCTAACTGCAGGGGGAAAGGAAATCAAAAACAAAGAAAAAATCCTTCAACTATTAGAAGCAATCTGGAAACCAGAGTCGCCATCATCCACTGCCGGGGACATCAGAAAGGAATGGATATGGTCACTCAAGTAAACAGGCTAGCCAACAAAGCAGATCAGCAAGCAGCTGAAGGAACCCACAGAATAGGAGTCCTGGAATCGACACCGCAGCTGCCCCTCTTAGGACAAGAAATTAATCAACTAAGCTACACCTGCGAAGAACAGGAATGGGCCAAGGGAAAGGAGGAAGACAAACCCTCGAAGAAACTTGGCTGCTCCCAGATAACCAGATTTTCGTCCCGAAAATTGCCGCTCATGCCCTCATCCAGCAATACCACCAACTCACCCACCTAGGGAAAACTGCTCTATAAGCCTTGCTCAAAAGATACTACTACATAGCCTGAACTAGCTTCTCTCTGTGCTACCATAAGGAGCCAGTGCCAAGTTTTTGCCAAAAACAACCCTCTGCAGGGCCCCCGAACTCTGGCCAGCATCCAGCACATGGAGACAAGCCCCTTTTCAAAGATCTCACAGCAGATTTCACAGAAGTGAAAACAAGTAGTGGGTACAAATATCTGTAAGTGATGATATGCACCTTTTCAGACTGGGTCAAAGCTTTCCCCATTTGCACCAAAAAGGCAAGAGAAGTGACTAAGGCTTTACTCAGAAAAATCATTCCCCAATACGGACTGCTTCTGTCTATTGGAAGCAAGAATGGCCTGGCCTTCGTGGCTGCCGTAGTCCAAGAACTGGCCAAAATGTTAGGGATCAAGTGGAAACTCCATACTGCTTACAGGCCTCAGAGTTCAGGGAAAGTTGAATACATGAATAGAACTCTCAAAGCCACCCTAGCCAAATTCTGCTAAGAAACTGGTCTCCCTTGGGTAGACTTACTTCCATTAACCCTTCTCCAAGTTAGGTGCACCCCAGGACACAAGGGCTATTCACCCTTTGAAATTCTATTTGGACGGCCATCCCCAATTATCCAGGCCTTCAGAGGAAATCTCAAGCTCCTGGGGGAGGCTAGCCAAGATTCTATCCTCCAGCAGCTGGGAAAAACTCTAGCCCAAATACATAAAACTGTCTTGTCCCAAAACCTCATCCCCCTGGGACAGCCACTACACACCTACCGGCCAGGGGACCTAGTCTGGGTCAAAGAATGGAAAAAAGAACCCCTTCAGCCTTCCTGGACATGTCCATATACTATGATTCTTGTAACTCCCACTGCTCTTAAAAGTTGCAGGCATCATCCCCTGGATCCACCACTCCAGGGTCAAGAAAGCACACCCCAACAAAGAACCGGACAGCTGGACAGCCCAACCTGTACCCGGCCACCCCTTAAGAGTTCGAATCACCCAAAATCACCAAACAGCATCCCCATCTACCGCCAGCTGAATGGACCCCTGACTCCTGGTGGTTCCTGTTCCTGGTCAGACCGCTCACCCTGCTGCTTGGAATTGGACTGGCTGCTGTACCCCCTGCAGACTGGACAATAGTAAATAGAGCCTTAATCACAGTGACATACGTGTGCCTCGGAGGATGTTTCTGTGCCTTAGGTTGCTTTTCCTATTCTGCCTCAGGGCTGGCGCAAGTTCTCAGCCCTGCTCCAGCTGATACAAATCGGCCCCCCTCTCAGCAGCAAATAGGTTAAAACAGCTCGCAGGAAAGTACCAAGCCTCCTCTTCCTTTATCTACCATACCTATATGCCAGCAGAATGTTATAGGTTATCCGAAGTCTGAGTTTATGAGGAAAGGGGACAAAAGTTCTGTATGGCCAGAATGAAATTTGGGGGACTGCAGAACTTATGGCACACCAGAGGAAGTCAGTTGTTGGACTTACTATATGCATGCAGGCATGTCGGATTGGGGGGGCGGTACAAAATATAGCCCGGAAAGAAAGCTTAAAACATGTCTGGACCAGCCTCATCCAGCTAACTGATAAGCGAGCAAATCTGACAGGACTTTATCAGCTCACTCAATTCACAGCCCCTGTTCAACAACAGGTGAGGCTGTTGATTAACACCACCTATTCTCTCCTCCACAATGTCAGCCCCGGGACCAACTACTGTTAGTTGTGTCTGTCCCTCGGAAAAATAACCTACTCGGGCACCCCGGTCCCTCCTGATTGGAACTTAAATCAAACCGTGACAGAAACCAGTAATTGGACTGCCCCTATTGGCCCTATAGGCCTCGACGTCTGCCTAAACGTCACAGAGAGTAACCTAATCTGTCTTAAAGGCAGCCCCACATCAGGGTCAAAGTCTAGTGGGGACATCCCTAAAACTTTATGTACTTCCTACCGGACCTTGTTAACCAATCAGACTCAATGCACCCCCTGGGGACTGTTCCTAGTGGAAGTACTGCACATAGGTGCCTAGAGGCCAAATGGACAGGAAATTGCATTCTAGTGTTTTTAATACCTGAAATATCAATCTAGAACGAAACAGAACTAGAGTTGGCACTAAGCCCCCATCAAAAAAGAGCCAAAAGGGCCTTACTCACCTCCATCCTCATAGGGACAGGAGTGGCCGTGGGGATAGGAACAGGGCTAGGAAGACTGGGCTCCTCTGTTGGATTCTACTATAAGCTTTCCTGAGAACTAAATGAAGACATAGAGCGAGTGGCAGATTCTTTGGTTTCTCTCCAAAACCAGATCAACTCACTAGCCAGGGTACCTCTACAAAATAGGAGAGCCCTTGACTTGTTAACTGTCAAAAAAGGGGGAGCATGTATTTTCCTAGGAGAAGAATGCTGCTACTATGTTAACCAGTCAGGGATACTCACCACCAAAGTGAAAGAACTTAGGGATCGAATCAGAGAAGGGAACACCTAAACGAATCCTGGGGCTGGGGCCTCGGACAGTGGACCTCTTGGCTCCTGCCTCTGACTGGACCCTTGATTATCTTATTTATGGCAGTCACCTTCAGCCCATGCATAATAAATGCACTCATCAGGTTTATCAAAACAACCATAGCTCGCATAACTACTAGCAAAATCCTAGCCTTGAGAAAGTATAAGCCACTGGGTACAGATGATGCCCTATGGGAATTATAAGGGCATCAAAGGGGGGAAATGATGAAGAAAGTGTTGCAGCCCGAACCCCCTCAGCAGAAACCCACAGTTTTAGAAAAATAAGCAACCCTCATCCCTTTCTCCCTTCCTCCCTTTCTCCCAGGAATCCACATCTTTAAGATAAGCACTCCCCACCTGCCCCTTTCAACTGAAATTTACAGCTTTAAATAGATGATGACTCTTTTCCTCCCTAAAGCCCTCTGCTTTAGGAAGATAAGCTAAACTCCCACCTTCTGCTTTTGTAACCCCTGCCTGTGGCTTGCTTAGGAATTTGCCCACTTGCTTAGGAAATTGCCCAGGTAAAGTTCCTACATAAACTCATGAAAGCCAAGGCTCAGGGCTCAGATTTTTTGGAGACTTGACTCTCCTCTGGGCCCACAAGTAATAAAACTTTGTTCCTCCGTCTCTCTGTGTGCACGCTTGGGTTTCTCATCGTCTAAGTTTCGTCTGCCGCAACAGTAAAAGCTAAAATTATAAACCTATAGAAGAAAATATAGAAATAAATCTTCATTAACTTGGGTTAGGCATGAACAAAAGCACATGCAACACATGAAAAATCAGATAAAGTGTTTGTAATTTAAAGTTTCCATTTTAAAAAATGGAAGAAAAAAATACTGAATAAAAGAAAATATTTGTAAATCAAGTATCTAATAAAGGACTTGCATCTAGGATATATAAAGAACTCTTCCAACTCAATAAGACACATACCAATTAAAAGATGGGTTTATAGGCAGGTATCCAGGAAAATTACAAATGTTCAATAAGCATATGAAAAGACGATCAACATCATTAGACACCAGGAATAAATACACCACATTAATAAATTAAGGAAGAAAAATCACATTATCATTTCAATTGACACAAAAAAACACTCAGAAGGACAGGAATAGAAGGAAGCTTTCTCAGCATAAAATGTATATATGAAAACCCCACAGCTAACATTGTACTCAATGGTGGAAGACTAAAAACTTTCTCTCTGAGATCAGAAACAAGACAAAGATGCCCACAGTCACCACTGTTATTCAATACTGTGTTGGAAGTTACTGCTAGAGCAATTATGCAAGAAAAAGAAATAAAAGGAACCCCCCCCAAAAAAAGGAAGAAGCAAAACGTTCACAATTCGCTGATGATATGATCCTATACCTAGAAAATCCTGAAAAATCCCAAAACAAAGCTACTAAAATAGACAAGTTCAGCCAAGTGGTGGGATACAAGACTAATATGTAGCAATCAATACCATTTTTATACACTACTAGTGAGCAATCGGAGGAAGAAATCAGAAAATAATTCCATTTACAACAGCAACTAAAAGAACCAATTATTTAGGAATAAACGTAACCAAGGATATATAGGGCCTATATTCAGAAAACTACAAAACATTGCTAAAAGAAACTAAAGAAGACCTAAATAAATGGAAGGACATTCCATGTTCATGGATTAGAAGACTAAATATCATAAAGACATCATTTCTACCCAAACTGATTTACAGATTCAATGCAAGCCAAATGAACATTTCAACAGCCATTTTTGCAGAAGTGGAAAAGTCAATTACCAAATTTATTTGGAAGGGTAAAGCTAAAAATATCTTTAAAAAGGAGAATGAAGTTGGAGGACTCTCACTTCCTAACTTCAAATCATATTACTTACGTATAGTGGTAAAAACAGCATGGTACTGGCATAAAGATAGACATATTGACCAATAAAATCAAATTAAGAGTTTAGAAACAAACCCTCACAGCTACAGTAAATGTGATTTCTGTTTTGTTCTCTTTAATACTTTTAAAAATTATTTTTAAATACTTCAGATTACATAAACGTTACATTAAAAATATAGTAGGATTCCCATATGCCCTACTCCCTGCCCCTCCCACACTTCCCCACATTAACATCCTTCATTAGTGTGGTACATTTGTTACAATTGATGAATACATATTGAAGAACTGCCACTAACCATGAATAATATTTTACACTCTGTCCCACACAATTTTGTAAGTTACGACAAAACATATAATAGCCTGTATCCATCATTGCAACGTCATTCAGGACAATTCCAATGTCCTAAAAATGCCCCCATATTTTTTCCCTCTCCTTCCCCTCAGAACCTCCAGTGGCTACTGCCTCTGAATCAATGATAAAAGTTTTCCATTGCTAGAATAACAATAAGTTTATAGTAGAATAACAGCATGTCTACTCTAGTCCATCGATCATTCCCCAATCCTGAGGATTCTGGGATGGTAATGCCACTCCGGCTCAATTGAAAGGGAGCTTAGATACCATGGGGCAGATGGATGGGACTACCCTGCCTGCAGTTGATGAACTGGAGAGTAGGTGTTGCAACTCTGTTGAGATTCAGTGCCCAACTGGCACATGGATTTAAGTCTGTTGGACATATACCTATCAAGTCTAGTACTAACTATAAGTTCAAATAGAAGGGGCAGAAGAGCCATGTGTAGGGAAACCATAAATGAGCCCAACTCTGTCACAATGAGGAGCATAAATTCTTACACCCATTAGACTGGCAGCTATTAAAAAATAGAAGACTACAAGTGTTGGAGAGGATGTGGAGAAAAGGGAACCTTTATCTACTGCTGGTGGGAATGTAGAATGGTACAGCAATTGTGGAGGACAGTTTGGCGGTTTCTCAGGAAGCTAACTATAGTACTGCCACATGATCCAGCAATCCCACAGCTGGGTATATATCCAGAAGAACTGAAAGCAGGGACACAAACAGATATATGCACACCAATGTTCATAGTGGCATTACTCACTATTGCCAAAAGTTGGAAACAACCCAAATGTCCATCAACAGATGACTGGATAAGGAAACACTGGTATATACATACAATGGAATATTACTCAGCTATAAGAAGGAATGCAGTATTAACACATGGAATAACATGGATGAATCTTTAAGACCTTATGTTGAGTGAAGCAAGCCAGGCACTGAAGGACAAATATTTCAAGACCTCACTGATATGAATTAAGCAAATTAAGCAGACTCACAGAGTTAAGAGTCTAGAAGGTAGGTTTACAGCAGACAAAAAGGGAGTAGGGGGTTGTGAGTCAATGCACATATGGGCAAAATCTATGATAAGGTGGAAGGGTGTAGTTGTGCAGTGGATGGGCGTGACAGTGGTGCAGTGATGCTATTGGGATCAGCAGTGCTGGTCTGTGAGGGGGGATAGGGCAGAGGGATTGGTTTGGACTATCCATGGAACTGGGGAGAGGGTCAGGGGAAGGAGCAGGTGAACTCTGGAGATTTGCAGGTCTGTGGTTAAAACCACAACATTAGGATGCTATTTTGGTAAATATGGTGGGGGAGGCTTACTGGTGTAGGGTGTTGGATGTGGGGGGGGGATACAGGGTAGGGCACACCTGGGACAGGCTTCTATGGAATATTTAAGTGTTCATCGTGTCATAGTGTATTATATCAGTGGGTGGAGATATACACAATAAACAAGAAAATATTAAACTCCCATCTTGGGGAGTCCTGCTGTGTTCTCAAATAGAAGAGCAAGAGTCTCTCGAGAATATAGGCAGTGCCTAATAAAAGAAAACAGACCAATATGTCAAGTCCTCAATATTATTGCAAGTAACTATGAATTTCATTCTTCAAAAAGTGAAACTTAGTGGTTACCATAGGTCTCGAGGGGAGGGGGAGGGAAGAATAGAATAGATGAAACATAGGGCATTTTTAGGGCATTAAAATTGTTCTGCATGATCTTACAATAATGGATACAGGCCATTTAAAATTTTGTCAAAATTTATAAAAGTGTATAGTCCAAAATGTAAACCATAATGCAAATCACTGACCATAGTCAGCAGCAATGCTTCAATATTTGTACATCAACTGTAACAAATGTACAATGTTATTTATAGGGGAGAAGAAAAAATGGGGAGAATGTTGAGTATATGGGAATCCCCTATATTTTGTATGTGAATTTTCTGTAACCTACAGCTTCTTTGAAGATAAAATGAAAAAAAGACACTGGGGGAATAAACAGAAGAAAACATCACTATACATAGAAGACAACAGATCTTACAGTGATGAAAGACAATGTCAAAAAAAATTTATTATTTCAAATTTTTTCATTTTTTTAAAATTTTATTTGTTCTTTTTAAAACTATCATCATAATTTCATTTCCTTATTAATTTTATTTGGTTATTTTATTGGTTTCGGTTTTGAAGAAGTTTTTGGATCACAGAAAGGTCACAACTGTGGCAGGGGAGGATCACTGGTGCAGGGTGTCAGTGATGGGGGATGCACGGGAGGAGGTTAACCTGCAGCATACCACTAATGCATATGAATGTGTTCAAGTGTTCATGGGGAACTGTCACAGTGGGTGGAGATCCACACAATAACCTAAAGAATATCAAATTCCCATCCTGTGGAGCTCTGTCACCTTCTATAATGGGACACCAAGAATCCCCCAAGTACAGAGGCAGAGCCTAGTGAAGGAGAATCAACCATTGAGATGGGTCCTTGATATTGATGATTGTACTTATGAACCTTTTCTTTTGAAATTGAAACTTAGCCTAGTATTATATGTTGCCTAAGAGTTACCTCCTGAGAGCCTCCTTTTGGCTCAAATATGGCCTCTCTCTAAGCCAAACTCAGCATATAAATGCATTTCCTTCCCTACAGCACGAACATGACTCCTGGGGATGACCCTCCCTGGCACAGAGGGAATATTACCAAGTGCCAACTAGCAACGCACCTGGAAAAAGACCTTGACCAAAAGGGGAAAGGATAAATGCAAATGAGTTTTTATGGCTAAAAGATTTCAAAGTGAGTCGGGAGGTCATTCTAGAGGGTACACTAACGCATGTCTCAGCAGGATCTCACTGACTGCCACAGTAAATATTGCCTCAAATAGCAGGGTTCCTGAGGGCTCTAGAGACATCCAGATACTATAGGAAGGACACACAGCTCAGGAGTTTGGCGCCCTGCCAGTGGGCCCTACTTTGGAATTCAACGTGATTTTTGACAAATCTGTCAAACCCAACCAAGTGGGTTACAATAGTCTATTCAATAAATGGTGCTGGGAGAAGTGGTTATCCATATCTAAAAGAAAGAAAGAGGACCTCTCTCTCACACCTTATACAAAAATTAACTCAAAATGGATCAATGATTTTAAATATAAAACTCACAGAAGAAAATGTAGGTAAACATATTCAAGGTCTTGTGGTAGGTGGTGTTTCTTAAACCTTACACCCAAATCATGAGCAATGAAAGAAAAATTAGATAAATGGGACCTCCTCAAAATAAAATACTTTTGTGCTTCAAATGACTTTGTAAAGAAGATGAAAAGGCAGCCTACTCAATGGGAGAATATTTTCAGAAACCACATATCTGATAAAGGTTTGATTTCCATGTTATATAAAGAGATCATACAACTCACTGATAAAAAGACAAGCAACCCAAATTAAAAAATTGGTAAAAAACTTGAATAGACATTTTTCCAAAAAGGAAATAAAAATGGCCAAAAAAGCACATGGAAAGATGCTGAACATCATTAGCTATTAGGGAAATGCAGATCAAAACTACAATGAGATATCATTTCACATTTTACAGAACGGTCATTATTAAAAAAACAGAAAAGTACAGGTATTGGAGAGGATGTGGAGAAATAGGAACACTCCTTCACTGTTGGTGGGAATGTAAAATGGTACAGCCTATGTGGAAAACAATCTGGCAGTTCTTCAGGAAGCTATATATACAACTGCCATATGTTCCAGCAATCCTGCTACTAGGAAATATTCCAAAGAACTGAAAGCAAGGACGCCCACAGACACTTGCACACCGATGTTCACAGAGGCATTATTCACAATTGCTACAAGATGGAAACAACCCAAGTTTCCATCAACTGATGAATGGATAAATTAAATGTGTTATATACGTATAATGGAATATTATTCAGCTCTAAGAATAAATGAAGTTGGGATGCATATGTCAACATGGGTGAACCTTGAGGACATTATGTTGAGTGAAATAAGCCAGTCACAAAAGGACAAATACTGTACAGTTTCACTAATATGAACTAAATACAATGAGTAAACTCATGGAGTTAAACTCTAAAGTACAGGTTACTAGGAGATAGAATGTGGATTGAGAAAGGGGAGCTGATGCTGAGTGTATGTAAAATGCACAATAAAGTTGATTGTCAATGTATGGAAATGGATAGAGTTGATAGTAACACATTATAGTGAGTATAACTAACACCGCTGATTTATAAATGTGATTGTGGTTGAAAGGGGTGATCTAGAGAAATTAATGTCAACTTAAAGAAAGCTACAGGATAATCTAGGGACCATACAACACAGTGAACCCTGTGGTAGATGATGGACTGTGGTTACCAGTACAAAATGAGAATATTCTCTCATGAACTATAACAAATACACAATACTAATATATGGTATTAATAATAGAATGGTTTGTGGAGAAAAAACACCAACTATAACTACAGACTATAGCCAGCAGTAATATTATAATGATGTTCCTTGTCAACAACAATACCGTTGTACAAATGTGTCACAATAATGTAATGTTTTAGTGGTGGGACAACATGTGGGAATCCAGTATGGTATGTATGATTGTTTTGTAAACTCACAACTTGTCTTAAAAAAAAAAAAAAAAAAAGTCAGATTAACTATAGATTATAGTAAATGAGATGAAGAAATTAAACAATTGATTAAGGTAGTGCAAAAAAACTCCACAATGAGATAACATTTCACACCCACTAGGATGGCAATAATCAAAAAGACAGATAATAACAAGTACTGATGAAGATGTAGAGAAACTGGAACCCTTATATTATATACTGTTGGTGGGAATGTAAAGTGGTGCATCCACTTTGAAAAACCATCGAGCAATTCCTCAAAAGGTTAAACAAAGAAGTTACCATATTGGCCAGCAATTCCATTACTAGGTATAGACCCAACAGAAATGAAAACATAAGTCCACAAAAATTCTGGCACATGACTGTTTAGAGCAACATTATTCATTATTTCCAGCCAAAGAGTGGAAATAACCCAAATGTCCATTACCTGTTGAATGTAAAACAAAATGTGGTATATCCATAAAATAGAATTTTTTTTGGCAATAAAAAGGAATAAAGTACAATACATGCTACAACACAGATTAAAACATTATGCTAGGGAAGCGGCTGTGGCTCAATCAGTAGGGCTCCCGTTTACCATATGGGAGGCCCCGGGTTCGGTTCCCGGGGCCTCCTGGTGAAGGCAAGCCCGCCGGCACGGCGTGGTTAGCTGACCCAGCGAGCACAAGCAGCAAGGGGGGGATAAATGAATAAATAAATAAAATCTTAAAAAAAAAAAAAAAAAAAAAAAAAAAACCATTATGCTAAGTGAAAAAAGACAGACACAAAAGATCACATATTATATAATTTCATTCTTTTGAAATGTCTAGAAAGATAAAGATTAGTGGTTTTGAGTGAAAAGAGAGAGAAGGAAATTGGGAGTGACTGCTCATGTGTATGGGGCTTCTTTTTGGGGTGACAAAACTGTCCTGGGAAGTAAGATGGTGTTAGTTGCACATTTTGTGAATATATTAAAAACCAATGAATGAATGTACATTTTAATGCATGAACTGTATGGTGTGTAAATATATTTCAATAAAACTTAAATAAATGAAGTGAAATAAAGACAAACCAGATTGTTACAGGTGTTTCTTTCTGTGTGGTGTGATTGCTGACAATCATTGTATTTTTCTTAACTGTCCTTCTGCTTCCTCAGCTTGCAGCTCTCTATTGAACATGCATTATTTTAACAACTTCATATATTACTGGGAAAAAAACCTAATTCCTAAAACTAAAAAAGATTATTGTTAAACTCTAATACTCTTCATAAAAGACTAAGATTGTGACCTAAATTCCAAATTTACAGTTGAATTTTTTTTTTCGTATAATAAAAGCAAAAAAATCAATACTTACTTTATTGCTTGTGCTCCAGGTCTTTGTACAATCATAGTGCTAAATTCTTCTACTACAATATCTAACAGTTCAGGTTTTTGGTGATTTTCTCTTAGAACAATGGACATACTTTTCAAGTGAACAAAAAACTTCATGGCTTCATACTAGAGTATATTCAGAAGAATAAAATGAAAAACATATACATGTAAACCCAACAAATATTCCTATTCACATAGTTCAATCACTTCAAAAAACACAAAAACTCTAAAAGTGACATTTACCTACTAAAGAATCACCATATAAAAGCAAAACGTAGGGGGCAATTTTTATTTCCATCTTGAAAATGAAAGCAAATGTATTATTTTACAGACCCACAAAAAGATTACTGAACAAATCAGTTTCAACTCAGTAATAAATATATTACTGAAATTCTTCTGAAAGGCTTAAAAAAGGCATATCTAACATTAAACTCCCAGATGTAAGGCAAGAAAACATCTCACAGTTTTTGGCAATGTTGGATCAACTGCTGTTTCACTATAGCCAATTGCTTCATAGAGCTTGGCTTTTTCTTCAGGTGTCAAAATTTCTTCAAGGCCTACAAATCATAGAGAAATATTTTGTGTTTGCAACTGATAACAAAATAAAACCAACTCATAATTTAGCTGCCATTAATAAATAAAATTCAAAATTTACTTTCTTTTTACGATGCTTTTGAGAAATTATAGCTGAATGTTAAAATGGCACTTGCAATTTTAGAAGTTATTTTCCAAAAACATAAACAAGTACATAAACTTAGTGATATAAATTTCTAAATGTTTGTATTAAGTAATAGCTAAAGAAATTGCTAAGTATATTAGGCACTTAATGGCATTGTCCTAGGCAACATATGTAGCACACAAAGTAGGTAATATTAGTATCATAATTTCCCCCCATATTATAGATGATAAACTGAGGTTTAACTTTCGAAGGCCACACTGCTAAAATGTTACAGATCCAGGATGCAATCTTAAGTCTTTAGAAGCTTCCAAAGCTATGATCTTAACCATTTGGTTATATAATATCTATATTAGATGACTAGGAAACAAAAATCTTTTCAAGAAACAATTTCAACAAAAATTTAAATTGGCAATGTTTTATACCATTTTGGAATTTTTATTTTATCAATTATTTTGCTATATGCATCAAATAAATTCTTTTTGGGCACAAAGCTCTTTTTTAAAGATTAATAAAATGAAAAAAGCTTATTTCATTTAATTACTTGTTTCACATCTCATTAATTTCATTTTATATCAAATTATATCATTATCAATTTTATTATAGTAATTTATTTATAATAATAAGTATAAACAATATAGGTATGTATATAAATTTACAATATATATTTCTTTTAATTTCAGAAAAAATTTTCTGCAAATCTTGATTTTCACACCAGGTAATTAGTAACACTACCAAAATCTAATGATTTACATGGACACTAGTATAAAACTAAATGGACATACTTCCAGGTTTCACATCTGGTTGTTCTTCAGTATTTGTTTCCGACCAACTCCATATCCAGCTAAACCATCCTTTATCATCTTCTGCTTCTTTTTCCCCTTCTTTGTAAATCCTGTATCCAGCTTTCTTTACCTAAAATGAACGAAGTTTCAAATAAATGACAAATGCATATTTCCAAATCCTGTATGTTGAGTGAATAAATGTAAACAATATAAACACTGACAGCAGAACACAGTAATTACAACTTTAGCCAAACACAGACTTTTCGATTACCATATAGTTCTCCCATTGTTTTATAAGAGCTGATAATCACATACACACTAAAGTTGGCTTTTCACCTTCATATGACCTCTGAATATTTGATAAGCTCAATATTTAGAAAGAATGTTTTTCCCATAGAAACTTCTGTCTGATTTAAATCAATGTGGCAAAATGATAAATCATATTTCCTTATCATACAGAAACAAATGTGAACCCCTTTTAGGATACAGCATGGGAATTTATTTTTACAAAATGAAAGATAATCCAGAATTACCTCAACTTCTGCTTGTTGTCTTGCTAAAGTTATATTAAATACATCCAGGATCTTTTCCAACTCCTGAAAATATTTTTTAAAAATGTGTTAACTTCACATAACTTTAGTATATAATCAATCAAATTGCTATACAAAAGAAATATAGGAAGCAGAAAACAGAACATCCATCTATATTATCTGTTAAATTCTGGGAAGCAATGCTTACATATATATAATCTTGGAAATTAATGATAGAGTAACTTTTTGAACAAAAAAAAAAAACTCATACAATTTTGTATATACTCTCCAAGATATATAAACACATACTAAAAATACCATACATGTATTTTTTTAAATTACATTTATTTGCATTTTTAATTAAAGCCAAGGGTAAATGAAGTGCCATGTTCAGCTACAATTATAAATCTGTCATATTATGAGTACAGGCTCATAGGTCATCATTATGATATTCCAAGTAGGCCTAGATACACATAAAACTTGTTTTTAAATTTTATGCTTTTCAACATTGTTATGGCTGTTGAGATAAACTGAGATAATCTTTTACCAGAACTATATATTCCCATGATTATTTTCAAGAGTATCATGCTCAAGCCACTTTTCCCCCCAAAGAAGTAATCGTGACCATGTAAAAATATATAGAAAACATGGGAAGCGGCTGTGGCTCAATCAGTGGGGCTCCCGTTTACCATATGGGAGGCCCCGGGTTCGGTTCCCGGGGCCTCCTGGTGGGGGCAGGCCGCCCGCACGGCGTGGTTGGCTGACCCGGCGAGCACAAGCAGCAAAGCGGGGGATAAATGAATAAATAAATAAAATCTTAAAAAAAAAAAAAAAAAATTATTAAAAAAAAAAATATATATATATATAAAACAACTTAACCCACGGTTTTATTATCCAGCAGACTTGGAGGATTAGGGTTAAGATCCAAAGTAAATAAGGAAATCTGAAAACATCTCAAAAAATCTCTAAACCTAAGCATTCCTACTATTCCATGGTCTTCAGGAAATACCTCACTTTGAAAATAAAAGTAAAACTCAATCTTTAGGGAGTCCCTAATTGGAAAGTGGCCTGGATTCAGAACAGTTATATTGATTTCAAGAGGCTAACTCCACTTAAGTCTCTCTAAGCTGTTCATTACCCATTTGTAAAATAGTCCCTTCCCAGGTAATTCCATAATTCTAAAAGGCCCTTTACTTGGCAAGATTAATAATTAGGGAACACTCAAGACAGACAATTAAATGTTAAACTGCTGGTAAAGACTAGAAATGTCACAAGAATAAGAGAGGGGAAAAAAAAGAACTGTGAATGGGCAGAAAATTCAGGCAATTTCATGTAAGAGATGGGACTTGAAAGATGAGCAGAACTGGGATAGACAGAGAGGAGGGATGGCAAATGGAATATATGAGCAAAGGCATAAGAATAAGAATGATACATATAGAAGCCAGGATACATATGTGATTAATGCATAGTCAGGTGGTAACATAGGGGAAATGAAGTGCTGACAGATAATGTAAGGCTGTGAAATTGAGGCAGAAAAGTCTGGAATAAATGTAGCAAACATTTTAAACTTTTGAGGTTAAAAATGACTTCATAACATGAGGCTTCAAACTACTACTTGCATGAACCCAAATCCCACCAGACTGAGGACAATTTCAAATTTCAAAAGCTCACAGGAGAATTTCACCTGCGAAAGTCTAACTGAAGTAAAACAGGAGTACAAAAAAGTCCAAGTAAAAGAGACAGAATGGTTAGTCAAAATTACAGCAAATAAGTAGGAATGTTAGTCACTAAAGACTAAGGAATACTTATATATTATAAAACATTTTTATAATTTTTTTTTAAATGCTAACCTCCAAAGACATGAGAATTTCACCAGCTGGCTTCTTACTCATTAACTTTTTTTTATACAATTCTTTATATTGCTTCACTTTTTGCCTATGTTCTCTAATATGCTTCCATGACCACATCCGTAAACGAGGACCAACATTTACTTCAAGAACACCATTTATAGCATAAGCCCACCTAGTAAAAAAAACAAGAACTCTACATTTAACACCTATAAACCAACAGAATGAAATATAACTGATACTGCTTATACTCTAGCAACATACGTAACTATAATTACAGAAACCTTCAATAGAGACTATGAAAATGGTTTATTAGCTGGGCTCTTGGTTTTTTCTAACCCTGTTTGCATTGATCCATTAATTATTAATCTTACCACTTCCCTAAGAGAAAATAAGCAAAATCACTCAATTTTGTTAAATATATCTATAACTTTTCACAAGTCCCACTATAGCATTAATTAGTAAATAACACCTTAGGCACCTGAAAGAGAAACCGCAGCTTCTAGAAACTAGGAAATAGTTTAAAGTCTGGAATTACAGTATTTTTTAACTGGGGGTAGAGGGGTGGGGTGGAAAGATAGTACTTCATATCCCCTAACTTGAAAAAAAGAATTTATTGTGCCTAATATAGGGAAAAAAACATTGCTAGGAAATAAACTGGCACATCATTTATTTTTTTAACAATTACAAAAATACTGATCCCTTTATAGTAAGCAAAAGCTATGGCATTGTAGCATCTCAAGTTGAAAATCCATTACAAAGAATTCCTTAAGTCTCTTTCATTACCATTATAAGCAAAAGCAGATACATGTTTCTAGCCACAAATCAAACTATAGCATGCATCATACCATATACAAGTATCTTTAAAAACTATTTTAAAATGAAAGAAATTCACTTTTGTGCCTTATTTTTTAAATCTTAGAAAAAAAGAGAAAAAAATGACATTTTACCATTTCCTGGCATGATAGTGAAGAGGTACATCAGGTTTGAATTTTCTATATGGAAGATTTTGCTTCATCATATCAATTGATTCAAGAAGCTCCATAACACTGAAATACTAAGGAATGAAAAAAGTAAAAGTTCTTAAATGTTTCACAATTTTTTGTTCAATTATTGAATATAAAGGCTATATTAACATTTTTACAAGTTATGTAGGGAATGTTACCATATAACATTATGAATTTTTGAAATACATTGAAAATCTTAGTTCTGCTTTTGTCAAACTATTATTCACAATTTAAATTTTCATTAAAAAAATCACCTGTGGTTTATTAAATTCAATGGCTATTTCATATAACTCAACATCCAGGTTTATTTTTGGTGCAGAAAAGTCAAAATCTGATCGATGGTTCATCTGAAGTTTGGCACTAGCAGATATGGGCCGAAACACTGAAAAATAATAAAAATTGGAAAAAAATTAAGTTATATTTCAAGAATCTCACAGTACTAGATGGATCAAGTTGAAAACACTGATTTTCGTTTTGCTTATACCCTCTGTACAATTCCTGGATGTCCACGCTGCCATAATTTGATCAGATGAATTGTCAGTCCCTTAATGGTGAGGATTCTTTTATCTTTTTCCTACCTATGCTTTGTTGTCTTCCATTCAAAAGTACAATAAAGGCTAACTGAGCTTCCCTCCAAAACAATATATCTTAAAAAGCAGGAAAAGTTTCTAAAAAGCAATATAGTCCCATAAAATATTTTTAATAAAGGTACAGTTGTAGGGAACAAATGTACAATAGAAATGCTAAAAAAAAAAAAAAAAAAAAAAAAAAAAAAAAATTTTATTTAAACCTCGATTTTCATTATATATTTATAATTTCTGATTTTCTGATACGTTTCTCTGTATCCATTCTCCCTTTTAACTCACAAAAGGAGGGGAGAGAAGATGAGCGCTTATCCAGGATTATCTGCCTGGTTCAATCCATAACCTAAGATAAAAGCCTCTCAACCCTTTGTAATTAGTGCCAAGAAGAACAAGCACCATGTATAGAAAGACCAGTAATAGCAAAATCTACACAGAGATCAACTATTAAATTATAAACTAATTTATATAAAGATGTATTTCTCCTGTTTTAAGTTTTTACATATACAAACATTCAAAAATATTCTATTTGAATAGAAATAAGTGCTCACAGATCTTGCCCTGTGATCTCACATTGAAGTGGTAGGAAAAATAAATAAATCTAGTGGTTAGTGCTAATAGCTACTCAGGACCTACTCTAGGGATCACCAAGAACATGAAACAAGCAACAAAAAAGTTATCCAAAATCTTATTAAGGTAGGTTCCCTGGCATCCTCAGAATATTTGGAAATTAAATCATTCACTTTATTATACCTGAAACTTTTAAGTTCATAAAGCCAGAGAACAGAACATTACTTCATATTGAATACATGTTAAAAAAGAAAAAAAAAAATCAAGCATTTGAGACCTGAAAATATTTTTAATCTAAAATCAGGGCATAAGATCCCTAGCATTATAAAGCCATTCCCTGTGAAATTAGGGACAAATCACCAGGAACCAAACCCACTGCCAGTAAGAATCAGAGAAAGCATACTATTTAAAATATCCCCAAAATAAAATTCCTTTTTAAAATATTTTAACCACAGAATTCTATTATAATGAGATAGCAAAAATGTATTTGCTGGCAGGTCAAGAAAGCACAGCTTTGAGGAACCACAGAAGATGCTCCGGGCACCCTTCCTGGCTGCTCTCTCAGACCCTTTCCAGGGCAATTTGGAACAGACAGCACTCCCTTTGTGGGTCCCCTAGCCTTGTTCCATCTGAAAAAGACTGATTTGCAAACTCCTCCCCGATGAGCCTTCTCTCCCAGAATCTGCCCTCCAGGCAAAAGCAGCTTGAGACAACAGAAGTAGTGGGGGAAAAAAAAAAAAAAACAATAGAGGTAGAAGGCCTGGGGCAAACGCTTACCTGCTTTAAGTCCCTAAGAAAAGGTCTGTCTCCAGGGAAGTAAAGGGGGCATTCAAACAAGGCCACTAGCAAGCACAAGCTCAGGACAAGACAGAGGCCCAGAAAAAAAAAGGAAGGATCCTGCACTTTGCATTCACCTAGAGTGGAACTTTCTGATAGGAGGGCCGACATTCAAGAAAATCTGTCATATCATCAGCTGGTTACAAACACAAGAAACAGACATTTCAGATAATAAAATCCAGAGTTAACATTTTAAAATATTGTACAGTGTGCAACAAAATATTACAAGACAAAGAAATAGGAAATGATAGACCATCCAAAGGAAGAGGATAAAAAATCCAGAAACCATCAGCAAAGACCAGTCTGTGCACATACCAAAGACTTAAAAAAACTGATTGTCAACATGCTCAAAGAGATGAAGGAAAATACAGAGAAAGGACTATAGCCTATCAGGAGAACAAGGAATGAAAAATATGAAAATCTCAATAAACAGATAGATATTTTACAAAGGAGGGACACAGAGGTGGCTTAAGTGATTGAGCTTCCGCCTACCACATGGGAGGTCCATGGTTCAGTTCCCGGTGCCTCCTAAAGAAGACGGAGAGCTGGCATGATGGGCAAGTGTGGCAAGCCAACACAACAGATGATGCAACAAGAGACACAAGAAGAAAAACATAATGAGAGACACAACAAAGCTGGGAGCAGAGGCTCCCGGTGCCTCCTAAAGACAACAAGCAAGACAGCGAGCTGGCACAACAAGATGAAGTAACAAGAGATACAAGAAGAAAAACATAATGAGAGACATAACAGCAGGAAACAGAGGTGGCTCAAGTGATTAGGTACTCCCTCCCACATTGGAGGTCCCGGGTTCAGTTCCCGGTGCCTCCTAAAGAAACAAGACAACAGACACAACAAGTGCAAACAACGAGGGGGTAGGGAGAAATAAATAAATGAAATAAATCTTTAAAAAAAAAAAAAAAAAAGGAACCAAAACAGAGCTACTGGAGTTAAAGACCACAAAAACTGAAATGAAAAATTCTTAGGAGGGTTTCAACAGCAGACTAGAACCAGCAGAAGATGAATCAACTGGAAGATAAAACCATTGAAATGAATCCAGGGACAAATGGAATCAAATTGAGAGCTCAGAATCAACCCTCACATTTATGGCCAAATAAATTTTGACAAGGGGGAAAAGACCATCCAATTGGAAAATAATAGTCTCTTCAAAAACTGGTGCTGGCTAGACGCCACACCACCATAACAAGAAGATGCCTAAATGAGCAGATGCCACAAGCCAACAGAGAGCCAGAGCCGACAGGGAGCAGATGTGGCTCAGGCCATAGGGTACTTGCCTCCCATGTGGGAGCTCCGAGGTTCGGTTTCCAGTGCCTCCTGGAGAAGGGGAGCAAACAATGAGCAGACAGATGAGAGAATCATCTGGAGGAGGGAGAAGGTAAACAAAAAAAAATTTTTTTAAAGAAAAAAGAAAAGTAAATAAATCTTTAAAGAAAAGAACTGGGAAGTGGCTGTGGCTCAATCAGTGGGGCTCCCGTTTGCCATATGGGAGGCCCCGGGTTCGGTTCCCGGGGCCTCCTGGTGGGGGCAGGCCCGCCCGCACGGCGTGGTTGGCTGACCCAGCGAGCACAAGCAGCAGGGGGGGCGGGGATAAATGAATAAATAAATAAAATCTTTAAAAAAAAAAAAAAAAAGAACTGGTGCTGGGAAACTGGGTCTTCATTCACAAAAGAATGAAGGTGGACCCCTACCACACACCATATACAAAATCAACTCAAAATGGATCAAAGACCTTAATATAAGAGCTAGAACTATCAAACTCCTAGAAGAATCATCTTCAGGAAATTGTGTTAGGCAATGGTTTCTCAGACTTTATACCCAAAGCACAAAGAACAAAAGAAAAAATGGATGAGACCTCATCAAAATTACAAACTTTTGTGCCTCCAAGAACTTTATCATGAAAGTAAAACTACAACCGACAAAATGGGAGAAAATATTGGGAAACCACATTCTCGAAGAGGTTTAATACCCAGAATATATTAAGAAATCCTTCAACTAAACAACAAAAAGACAAACAACCTAATGAAAAGAATGGGCCAAAGACCTAAATAGACATTACTCCAAAGAAGATATACAAATGGCCAAAAACTACATGAAAAGACACTTGACATCATTAGCAATTAGAGAAATGAAAATCTAAACCACAATGAGCTATCATTTCACACCCACTAGAATGGCTACTATTTAAAAAACAGAAAATTAAAAATGTTGGAGAGGATGTAAAGAAACATTGCTGATGGGAATGTAAAATGGTACAGTCACCATGGAAGACAGTTTGGTGGTTCCTCAGAAAGTTAAGTACAGAATTACCATATGAGCTCGCAATCCCACTAAGTATATGACCCAAAAGAATTAAAAGCAGAGACTCAAACAGATATTTGTACACCCAAAGTTCATACTAGCATTATTCACATCTGCCAAAAGATGGAAGCAATACAAGTGGCCATTAACCAACAAACAGATAAACAAAATGTGATATATACATACAATGGAGTATTATTCAGCCTTAAAGAGGAATGAATTCCTGATACATGCAACAACATGGATGAACCTTGAAGACTTCATGTTGAGTGAAATAAGCCGGAAACAAAAAGGAAAAATATTTTTTATCTCACTGGTATGAAATAATTAGAACAAGCAAATTTATAGACTCTAGTGGATGAGATAAGGTAGAGAACAGGGAATTAAGGCTAAATTATATTGTACATTTTTTCATTTCTACGGTTTTGAAAAATAGCCAAAGTCTACCCCCACAACGAACTATGTAGAAAAATACATGTATTTTTACTTTTTCATATGCATTTAAAATATATTAACTATATATGAGAAATTTTAATATGAAATACCACAGTGATATTAGCAATGGTAGTTTAAAATTTATACTGACTTATTGTAAGTGTATTTTTTTATTTGACATATACTCACCTGAATCATAACCTTCTGGAACAATATTTTCTTTGACAATGCCATTCTTCAAGTTGTTCTATTAAAAGAAAATTTGCTTTAATTCATAGTGAGAAACTATAATACAGGTTACCAGGGACCGGGATGAGGGTAGGGAATTGGGAGTTCAATACTTAATTAGTACAGAGTTTCTGTTTGGGTTGATGGAAAAGTTTTGCCAATACAGGCATACCTCAGAGATTGCAGGTTCTGTTCCAGACTACCGCAATAAGGTAAATGTCATAATAAAGGGAGCCACAGAAATTTCTCGGTTTCCAGTGTCTAAAAAAGTTATGTTTACACTATACTGTAGTCTATTGAGTGTACAATAGCATTATGTCTAAAAAGACAATGTACATAGCTTCATTTAAAAATACTTTATTGCTGGAAAAAATGCTAACCATCATCTAAGCCTTCAACAAGTCATAATCTTTTTGCTAGCGGAGGATCTTGCCTCAGTGTTGATGGCTGCTGATACATCAGGGTGGTGGTTGCTGAAGGCGGGGGTGACTGTAGCAATTTCTTGAATAAGCCAACAGTGAAGTTTGCCACACTGACTGACTCTTCCTTTTACAAAAGATTTCTCTGTAGCACACAATGCTCTTTGATAGCATTTTACCCACAACAGAACTTCTCTGAAAATTGAAGTCAATCCTCTCAAACCATGCCACTGTTTTATCAATTAAGTTTCTGTAATATTCTAAACCTTTTGTTGTCATTTCAACAATGTTCATATCTTCACCAGCAGTAAGTTCCATCTCAAGAAACCATTTTCTTTGCTCATCCATAGGAAGTAAAAATCTGTTCAAGTTTTATCATGAGATTGCAGCAATTCAGTCACATCTTCAGG